>ML779408.1:646073-662562 GCA_009831015.1 Picea engelmannii
TTTTTTATCAACCAAACCCTATGCAAGGTATCATTCCTTCATAAAGAGAGATGACGAGAGTTTACTCCTCACAAGGTCTTAGAAATCCCTGGTAGAGATTGTTTCCTTCGCAAGGGATGTCGATTTGGGGAAACCCCTCCTAAAATCAATGGAACCTCGAGTAGGGTTCAATACCTATTCCAGGAGGGTCAACTAGGGGCATCCCCAACCAAGGTCCTTGGAATACTGTGTAGGGAGAAATCCCTACACAAGGCATGTCATCCAACTACGGGAATTAGCAGGCGATGCAGAATCAAATGAAAAATCCTTTTACTGGATAGGGCCACCATGGTTTCTACCAAAACTCTTCCTAGTAGCCAAAATTTTCCTGGCAACCTGTTGCCATCCAAAATCCAAGCCTCTCTTTTCATTTGAATCCACGACAACTGAGACTACATTTTCTGACAACTCTGCATTTTCCATACTTGTCGAGACTTTTGAACTATCAAATATATCATGATTCGCGTTGGCCCCCCATGCCGACTAAGTTTCCCTCACACATCCCTAAGTTTGAAGGCAAGCCTAGCGAGGATCCAGGTGATCATGTTATGACATTTCATTTATGGTGCTCATCCAACTCGTTCAAGGATGATTCCATTCAGTTGCATTTATTTCAACGCACTCTTATAGGGGGTGTTGTGAAATGGTATATCGAGCTCGACAACTCGAAGTATGCTTACTTTAACGACCTACATATGGTCTTCTTAAGCCATTTCTAGTTACCGATAAAATATGATTCCCATACTGAGTTGTTGGCCAACTTCAAGCAGACAAAAGTCACCCATATCTCGGATCACATTTGAGAATGGTGATGATGAAATAGTTTGATCAAAGTCAAGGTCCCTCCCACATGTTTTCTCGAGTGGTTGTAAAGTCCTTGGTTCCTTGCGTATCCAAAGATGTAATATTCCAGATAGAAAAAGTATGCATAACAGAAATACAATTCTAGAAATGGAAGATGAACAATAATATAACCAGAACAACACCACAATAATACCGAAATGATAAAAAAATAACACCAGAAAGAGCACTTCGATTACTGAGAGAAATGTTCACTTGCCTCTTCGAGGGGGAAACCTCCAGTCAAGGAGAGCTCTATTACAATAATATCCAAGGAAAAATTTATCATACCCTCGACTCCTATTTATACTAAATATGTCTATTAAAATAACCATCTAGAGGAAGATCCTTCTAGAAGCATAAGATTCTATTAGGTATTCTTACATTCTACTTATTCTTCCTTATTTCTAGGCCTTATTAATATTGACCTTTATTACATTAGAATATATTATTCTACCTACGTGAGAGGTTAGGTCCCTAACATGTCCTCCCCCTTGTCCTCAAGGCTTGAGATATGGAATTGTTGTAGAACGGTAGTTGGTTCCCAAGTGGCATCTGCTGGGGTTGTATATTTCCACTCGACTAACACTTTCTTGATGGTTCTTTCATGCAAGAGACGCTTGCACTGGTCCAAAACTGCTTGTGGTTGTAGCCAAATGGAGCCTTATTCGTCCAACTAGGGAAGGTTGGTTTGAGTTTGGCACTTAGTTCCAGACACCTTCTTTAAGAATTAAGCATGAAAAACATGATGTAGCTTAGAATTACTTGGCAAAGCTAACTGATAGGCCAGTTGTCCCACACGCTTGAGAACGGTATAAGGACCATAAAATTTGGGCACCATCTTCTGACAATGGTCCGCCTCGAGGGATTTTTTCTTGTAAGGTTGCAGTCGAAGAAACACCTGATCCCCTTATGAAAATTGACGTTCAGAGTGACCTTGATCTGCTTGTTGCTTCATGTGATTGTGGGCCACGACCAAATTCTCTTTGAGGGTACAGAGAATAGCCTCTCGAAATGTAATCATTTGGTCAACCACCTGGACCTTCGAGACACTTGGTAAATATGAGAGAACTGAAGATGGATTTTGTCCATATACCACTTCAAAAGGAGTCATGCGGGTAGTTGTATGGTATGAAGTGTTGTACCACCATTCAACTAGGGGTAACCATTGAGGTCACTGATTTTTCTTTTCCGATGCAAAACACCTCAAATATGTTTCCAAACACTTGTTGACAACTTCATTTTGACCATCAGCCTAGGGATGATAAGTTGTGCTGAGATGCAATTGGGTACCTTATAGCTTGAACAATTATTGCCAAAAATTGCTGGTGAAAGTTGGGTCGCAATAAAAAACAATAGAATGTCGCATGCCATGAAGCTTGAAGACCTGATCCATGAAACGTTGAGCCACAGTGGATGTTGTAAATGGTTGTTGAAGAGCATAGAAATGAGCATACTTGGAAAGGAGATCAACTACCACCATGATGACTGATTTATTACCCAATTTAGGTAAGCCTGTAATAAAATCCATATAGATATCCCACCAAATAGCAGGTGGAATATGAAGCGATTGTAGTGTGTCGGAAGATTTGACCATTTCGACGTTGTTGCGTTGACACACATCACATTCAACCACAAAATTAGGAACGTCTTGTTTCATACCATCACAGAAAAAAGAACATTTGACCCTGTCATAGGTTTTGGTAAACCCGGAGTGCCCAGCTGTGGGTTTAGCATGAAGCTCAGAAAGTACCATGGATTTAAGTTTTGACTGTTTACTTAAATACAAACGACCTTTGTATCAAAGCGCATCATGGAGCCAAGAGTACCCTGGGGAAACTGGAGAATTGGAGGGTAATTTTTGTATCAGATGTGAACTTTTGGGATCATCTAGCCATTCTTGGCGAATGACTTGGAGCCAATCTTGTACAATGAAGGAGAGAGAAAAAATGGACCCTTCATCTTCGTATTTTCGGGAAAGTGCATCTGCAAACACATTTTCTTTTCCTTTATTGTAAATGATCTCATAATCATATCCAAAGAGCTTAGTCACCCATTTGTTTTGCTCTGGGGAGGAAATGGGTTATTCTAGAAAATACTTGAGGCTTTGATGATCTGTCTTAATTTGGAAGCGTTTCCCCAATAGATACGGCTTCCAAAGATCAACGACATGCATAATAACCAACATTTCCTTTTCATAGATTGATTGTCCCAAATTTCCTTCAGGCAGTTGTTTATTGGTAAAGGCCAAAGGCCGACCCTCTTGCATAAGGACAGCATCAATTACTTTCCCTGAAGCATCACATTCCAGGACAAAGGTCTTTGTAAAATCAGTAAGGGCCAGGATTGGAGTGGTGCACATGGCCATCTTCAAGGTTTGAAAATCCTGAGCAACAACTGGAGACCAAGTGAAAGAATTCTTTTTAAGGAGTGCAGTGAGAGGTGTTGCAATCTTTCCATAATTATTAACAAACTTGCGATAATAACCTGTTAAGCCCAGAAATCCATGCAAGGTTTTGAGAGTCTTTGGGTGCGGCCAGTCTTGCATAGCTTCAATATTTTTAGGATCCACCCTGACGCCATCCTTGCCAACAAGATGACCCAAGTACTCGACTTCCAAGGCACCAAAATCACATTTAGATTGTTTCAGGAAATGTTGGTGCTGTGAGAGTAGATGGAGAACTTGATTCACATGAGCAAGACGATTTTTCCAAGTTTTTCTATAGATGAGGATATCATCAAATAAAACTAAGACAAAATGATGGAGAAAAGGATGGAGGACAGGATTCATGAGGATTTGGAAGGTGGAGGGGGAATTACACAAGCCAAAGGGCATGACCAAAAACTCATATTGGCCTTCATGAGTTCGAAAGGAAGTATTAGGAATGTAGGCCTCTTTCATACGAATCTAGTGGTAGCCAAAATGAAAATCAAGTTTAGTAAAGAACTGGGCACCACTCAATTCATCCAAGAGGTCATCAATGACAAGAATGGGAAATTTTTCTTTAATGTTGAGTTTGTTGAGGGTGCAGAATTCAGGACACATGTGCCAAGAACGTTATTTCTTCAGGACCATGACCACAGGAGAAGAGTAGGGGATCGTACTAGGGCAAATAACGCCTGTGTTAAGCAGTTCTTGAACCATTTTCTCAATTTTGTTTTTTTGGGAAAAGGGGTGACGATAGGGATAGATATTGGGAGGAAGGATTCTTGGGACAAGGGAAATGGAATGATCATGAACACCATGGGAAGGAGGGAGTCCCTGGGGAGTGAACAATACCACTTGATTTTTAGAGAGGATGGATTGGAGGTCCTGCGACATAGAGGGTGTCTTAGTTGCTTGTATGGCATGGATTTGGGCAATAACGCTAGGATTACCTTTTTTGAGAAGCTTTTCCATGCGATGGGAACTAAATATCCCAGGGAAACCGATGGTGATGCCCTAGAATTTATATTGTTATCCCTCTTGGTTGAATTGCATGGTTAATTCCTTAAAATCCATGAGAATGGGACCCAAAGTCCTTAGCCAGTTTGCACCCAACACAATGTTATAACTGCCCATGTCGATAGAAAACATATGAGATTTCAAGTGGTAGTCACCAATTTGGAGACACACATTTTCATAATTCCCTCCACATTTCATGGAGCCATCATTCCCAATCATTATTTGGAAATTATTGACTGCATGGATATAGAAATGAGTTTCTTGGGAAATGCAGTGATGAATAAAAGTATGGGTGCTTCCACTATCAACACGAATGATGACCTTCTAATGCCTGATGTAACCAATTAGCTTGAGGATTTGGGGAGTAGAGAAGCCAGTGAGAGAATTTAGGGAAATGATCGGTTCTACTTCGAGAGGGTCTGAGGGAGGGGTTATGTCAGTGGGTTTAGGTGGCATAGATACAAGGGGAGCTTCAACCTCCTATTCCAAAAAATTCTTTGAGATGGCCATAAAAATCTTGTGTTCCTTACACTTGTGTCCAAAAAAGTATTTGTCATCACAATTATAACAAAGGACTTTGAGTTGTCATTCATCCATTTCAACGCTGGTCAATTTTTGGATCTTTAGTGGAGTAGAAGGAGGAGTGGGATTTACTAGTTTAGTGCAAGGAATGAAGGAGGGTTTCCGACTTTGAGAAGAGACAACCTGTTGTGCTTCCTTAGCTCTTTTAGTATCCTCCACCCAACTCTGAGGCCGAGCCATGAGGACATGGGCACGAATCTCATCCTTGAGGCCACTAATAAAACATTCTCGGTAAAAAACATCAGACATTCCCTCTATATGAAAATACAGTCGCTCAAAAGAAGCTATAAAGTCTTCCATTGTTACAAATTGTTTCAACTTTGCCAAATGACCTAAATGGTTGGTGTCAATGTCAAAGCATTCATAAAGCTCTACCACAAAGTGTGTCCAAGCAACATACCCTTGATGGGAATTGTTTCTCCATTACCACCATTGTCAACGTTCTTGATCTAGATGGATAACACCATGCTAGAGTTTGTCCAAATCATATGTAATGTCGTACAAAGAGAAATAATGTTCCATTTGAGTTACCCAACCAATGGGATCTGAGCCATCAAATTTGGTCACATCCACATGCGAAAGGCGTAGGTCACCCAAAAAGTGATGGGGATGAAAATTATGGGAATGAGAGGAAGTTTCAGCATTGGTATGCAAAGGTGGGTTAGATAAAGGGGGATCTGCAGGGATATGCAGCTTGGTGCAGATAATTGAAGCAATAGATTCAAGTTGGGTAGTAATGTCTTGTTTGAGGTCTTCTTTGAGTTCCTCGATTGAGGTGGCGATGGAGGAATGTATGTTCTTATTGATGGTGGCAATATTGACACTGAGATGTCTCACTTCTTGTTGGGTCTCTGTGAAATTGGATTGCAAGGTATTGAAGCGAGCTTCCAAGTCTTGGCTATAGGTATGGGCCATGATGACGAGGGAACCAAAAAGGGGCGGGTGGGGTCAATTTTTTTTTCTGAAAAATGATAGGTATGAATGTGATAAGGGCAAAGAGATAAATCCAATAGAATAGGTCTCAAATAATGGTGCAACAAAATCCTAACTTTTTTTTTTTTACACCTGTGGAGTTATACTCCGGTCTGAAGAATATTGTAGTGATGAAATTCCCAACTGCTTAATAAAGAAGAAATGTCTAGTGATTTGACAACTCGAATGTAGGAGTTAGAGTTGCGCGACAATAGATCTTGTGTGTGTGTGTTTTTCGTCCCCAAAGAGTAGGTATTCAAGGGTTTGCCCTGTGCTATCGATTTCTAATATACGTGCGGGGTCTAACAGTAGTACTCGACCCAATATATCAGGGCACCAACTAAGGAGGCTATATCGTGCTCTTAGCCATACTACCCGAATAACCAGGTAATAGAGAGTATCATCCCGAGTGATTTTCTCGGTGGCACTATAGCAGTTAGGCGGCCGATCGGTTTATCTAAATAGGGATTTAGGAAATCTAGGCTGATCCATATACAGGTGTTGTCTAATGTGCTACCACTCAAAGGGGTACCAACAGGGGTTACAAGAGTGGCCAAAATATGTACGCTTAAGTACCACTTGTATTTCCTGCGTGTATAAATCCCCGACCATGGGTTTATGCCCGTAACAACAAATCTTTGTAGCTTAAAGACCAGAATACGTCTCTACCCTGAAAAAATAAATTAACCCACAATTTTTTATTGAGGAAAGTTCTCTGATACCACTTGTAATATTCCAAAAATAAAAAGTATGCAGAACAGAAATAAAATGCTAGAAATGGAAGATGAACAAAAATATAACCAGAACAACACCACAATAATACCAAAATGATAACAGAATAAAACTAGAAAGAGAACTTCGATTACTGAGAGCAATGTTCACTTGCCTCTTCGAGGGGGAAACCTCCAGTCGAGTAGTGCTCTATTACAATAACATCCAAGGCAAAAGTTCTCATACCCTCGACTCCTATTTATACTAAATATGTCTATCAAAAGAACCATCTAGAGGAGGATCCTTCTGGAAGTGGAAGCTTCTATTAGGTATTCTTACATTCGACTTATTCTTCCTTATTACTAGGCCTTATTAATATTGACATTTATTACATAGGAATATATTATTCTACCTACGTGAGGGGTTAGGTCCCTAACAAAAGACGTCGCGACGTTCGATGTTTTTTTTCCGAAGAAGAGGCTATCATGAGAGCCCAACAACTAGAGTTGATTTACTCTCAATCTGGTATGTTGTATGAGATCTTGCCCGACGCATCACGGTCGAATTTTGAAAAGACCAACAAAAAGTTTGGGCTTCACCTTGATGTCATAGTAGGCTCAGCACAAAGCAAGCCCACATATCAGTTGACTAATAAGTTACAAAATTTATCGATTCAACAGACTGTGGCCAGCCAAACTCTTAGTTCGGTTTCCCCCGTAACCCAAACGTTGGATGTACACAGTGTGCAATCGAAGAATCCCAAGGGTAACCAAAAAACTGAGGGAAAGAGGAAATCTAAAAACAAGAAGGGTAATAGGGATAATAAGGCTGCAAATAATGTTGGTGATGGAAAAAATGAAAAGAGAAAGGTGAATTTTTTGTGTGATCTTTGCATGGATGACCACTTGACTCATCAATGCCCTCAGCTTGAGGAATCCCAAAATCTATTGGCATAAATAAATCTTGTCATTTTAAATAACCCTTTTCCACAAGGGAAAAAATTTACTCATGCTTCCTCATCCATGAACGCGCCTGGGGGAAATCAGGAAACTCCCGCGCCTAATGCTAACAACGGAGCCGCAAGTGTTTATATGATGAAGGCCAAATATAATTTGCAAAGTAGGGCTCATAATTACAGAATGCCAGAACCTACTGAGAAGGAAAAAGAAGCCCCCAACCCACTGCCTCCTCTTTAAATTGAGAAGACTGTGGGAGAAACTATGACTCACATCCCTAAGGGTGGATTAAAAAAGGCTTCTCACAACCTGAATGCAAGGGTTTCTCAGAATTACTCTGTCATGGAGGATCTGTCACAAAATCCTTGTGCAATGTCTGCTCTAGAAGTCCTCGATAGTTTCCCCTCACAGAGGAAAGCATTTTTGTTTGCCTTGGGATCAACCGAGACTACTAACTAATGAATGATCATTTTTTACCCTACCGATTATAAAACTCGTCTTCCTCACCACATGTCTTTTCAGATAGTAGTGGTGTATGCCATGAAATCATTGACATATAAAAAAAATTGTGCGGTGCTTGATGAGGGTGCCTCAACTTGCGTGAAGTCGTCAGCATGCTGGAAGGTCATTGGACAAACTGATTTGTTATTGTCTCCAATTTTTCTAACTACGTTTGAAAATTGATATTTTATACCACATGGCATAATTCCCTCCTTCCCCATGCAGTTGGAGGGAAACACTGTGTGTGTGGAAGTACAAGAAGTCGATGCGCCTCTCAACTATAATATTTTGTTTGGACGAAGTTGGACCTACGCTATGACATTGATTGTATCCACCATTTTTCGAGTCTTCTATTTTCCTCACGAAGGCCAGATCATAACCGTTGATCGATTATCCTTCTCCCATATTGACCCTTCATCGGGGAATCCCTGGTCCCGATGATTGACAACCCACAGCCAGGTACCATCAACTTAGGTGCTAGATCATTTCCATCTTTAATGGGGAATTTTGATTATCCATCGCTTGCTAATGATGTCAATTTTATTTCAATTTTTCTCGACCAGCTGAAGGTTGCGATATTTCAAATCGAGTCTTTTAGAACGTGTTACTTTAATGACCCGTGGATTTTACCTTCCCCATAGAATTCGATGGAAGGGATAGGGCACCCTGGAATGGCTATGCCCTTATCTTCTATTGAGGTTACATATAGTATTGTCTAACAAACCTCAGCCAACCCTGATCTGACTCCCCCATAGGAGCTAGATCCCATTCTTGAGCATATTTGGGCTCAAGACTCTCTCGCCACTTATGACCCTTTGGAATTAGTATTTCCCTTTGACGAGGTGATTTTCAAGGAAATGACTGGGCCAGACAGATCTTGGGACGATATTCACCACATATCTTATTTCTTACCCGACCTGGAAAAAATAGAGGTAGGAGAGTTTATTACGACCGTGAATGGATATCCCCCTTGTCCTGTTAACCCTCTGTCTATACACGTAATATATGACGAGGGAAACATGGAATGTATAGCTGAAACAATTCCTATAGACATATATAGAACCCTTGATGTCATGGAAAACATCTTCAATGGAGCAGATTGTTCCCTCGAAGACATTCATATCTACACTAAATTATTTAAAGAGTTTTGCGATGCCTTTTCCTGGTCTTATGAGGAGATTCTAGGCATTGACCCACATAACATTGAACATGAGATAAAAAATTACCCCGATGTTAATCCTATCCAACAGAAGCTTCTCCCAATTAATCATCACAAGGAAATGATGATCAAGGTTGAGGTAGAGAAACTCATCAAGGTTGGTTTCATGTATCCTATGCAATTGATGAAATGGGTGTCGAACCTTGTTCCTGTCAACAAAAAGAAAGGTACGATCTATGTGTGTGTGGAATTTTGTGACCTGAAAAAGGCTTGCCCGAAAGATAATGTTCCAAACTCCATTCATTGACCATATTTTCTATGAATGTGCAAGTTGTGAGGTATTTTATTTTATGGATGGATTTTCCAGGTACAACTAGACTCATATCATTCCCAAGGACCAACATAAAACAAAATTTATTTGTCCTTGGGGTACATTCACATACAGAGAAATCCATTTTGGCCTGAAGAATGTTGGAGCCACTTTTCAGTGGGTCATGCCATTTTCTTTCCATGACCTCAAACACATAGTCGAGGCGTATCTTGATGATTTGGCATCACGTTCTCGTAAGAGATCTAATCATCCTTCCCATTTACGAATTATATTTGAGAGGTGTCTCTACTGTGGGATTTTCCTGAATCCAAATAAGTGTATTTTTTTTGTGACATCGAGATGCTTGTTAGGTTTTATCGTGTCAACCAAAATAAATCATCGTCGATTCTTTGAAGGTTGAGGAAATAGTTCAATTGCCTCCCCTGCGCACAATCCCACAACTTTAAAGTCTACAAAGGAAATCCAACTTTCTCTGGCATTTTGTTGCCAACTATGCCAAGATTACTAAAGTGTTTATGTGTCTCTTGAAAAGAGGGGTCCCATTGTATTGGGATGAAGCGGCTCAACTCTCTTTAAAAGCGTTGAAACGTGCTTTGACGTCTTCCCCTATGCTCAGTCCTCTGGATTATGGCAAGGATTTATTGTTGTATTTGGCTTCTGCAGAGTCTACTATTGGCATGGTCTTAGTCCAAGAGGATGATATGCTGAAAGAGAATGTTATCTACTATCTTATCCGAGGCTTGGTAGTACCGGAGCTCAACTACACACATGTTGAGAAACTTGCTTTGGAAGTTTTCCATGCTGTCCAACGGTTCCATCATTACATTTTACTTTGCAAGACCACCATCATTGTTGTTGTGAACCCTTTTCAATATGTTTTAATGTGACGGTTCATCAACAGAAAAATCCACCGATGGATATTCATCCTGCAAGAATTTGACTTAGATTTTGTTTCGACGAAGTCTAAAAAGTCTTTGGTGTTTGTTGAACTAATCTCGGAACTTCCGGTCGAGAGTGGTAATAATTTTCCCAAAGAGTCAGTGATTAATGGGGATCTTTCCTTATTGCATCTTCAGAACCTTGGTATGGAGATATACTTTTGTATCTTCAGACTTTGAAGTGTGCATTTTCTGCTTCTCGCATTGAGTGTCGGAGAGTATGCCATCAAGCGCGAAACTATATTATACTTGATAATACTTTGTATTGTTGAGGAGTGGATTACATTCTCCATCGATGTCTCACTCAAGAAGAGGAATAGCTTGTGTTAAATGACCGTCACATAGGAGCACATGGTGGTCACCTGTCTGGGTTGGAAACAACCCAAAAGATTCTTCACGCTATATGTTGTTCCAGAGTCTGTACTTAAGGCTAGAAAGTACAGGGTCTAGGCATCCAAAAGTGAGTAAAAGATAAAAAGGGGAAAAATCAACCTTCGAGAAAAGGAAGCTAAGGCTGATCTCTAAGTTTTCTCTGTCTCGCTTCCAAATGTTCCTGGATGCTTATATCCCGTTCAATTGCGGCCCATGAACATTCGAGTTCGACCCAGGTGATGGCGGTTTTAAGTATGGTGTCAAAAAGGTTCAAAGCGATGCTGGATTGATCCGATAGGCTAGGTTCAATGTTGGGTTGTCTTGCAAAGGGCACAGTCATGGAGGAACAAATAATGGAGAGAAAGTTCGAGGTTTAAAATGTTACTTCAATTTTTTGACCATATAAAAGAGAACTTTCGAAATCCGATGTTAAAGGTGGAACACAAACCAAAGGCCTTCTCCCGAAACTGAGTTAACTTTTAAAATAATCGTGTATGAAATGTGAGAAAACATTAAGTAGTCGACAATGCGAGGATCCTATCAAGGGAGACTCTCGCCCTGTAAACAAAAGAAGAGAAAGACAAGAAGTAATCTGACAAAGCATAAAATATAGAGATCTAAAAAGTTCACAGGTCTTGTATCTGCTGATAGCCGATACAGAGGAAAAACTGCAAGCGATTAGACGACTAAAAAGTTGGTCACCACAATAGAAGTTGCACTAAATTGTAGCTAAGAATTCATCAAAAATATATATGCGAAATGAAATTTAATATAAGATAACAGAGAAAACAAAACTCATAACTCAGTCTTCACGGAATCACGAATCTTCGGATTGCTTTKTATTAATTTTCAAAAGGAATAAAGTCTGTATTACAATCGGCCAAGAAAGGTCTATCCCCTTGCTCTCTCTTCAAAATGCCTATTTATACAAACTTCTAAACATTCGAATCTCAATCGTTCCAGAAGTTTTCGGTTACAAAATGGGAATTTCAAGCGTTTCGCTTCTTTGTCTTTGTCCTCCTTCATGCAGGTAGAGCACCTTCCTTTCTTTATTCTTCGAGTTCTAAAAATAGAAAATGCAGACACTTTTCATTATTTGGCACCGGAAACCTGCCCCTTCGTCTTCTTGGTGCAAGTGATGCACCTCTCCACCAACTGGGTTATTAACCTGGAAGGCTCTACTTGGTTGTTTTCCTCAAAACTGAAACAGTCCTTCGCTAACTGTGGCAACCTTCCCCCAACTTGTCAGTCTTCAGTGAATATAGAACATAACTGTACACTCAGTTTTAATAACCATTTATCCACTTGGACTATATCAGTTTGGATTATCTGTGATATTTCAGCCTGCTCTTTTTCCTCGTTCTCCTTGATATTGAGTAGGCGCTTAGCTATATCGATATGGTCCAGTGTCCCAGTGCTACTTTCCCTATCGAGATCCAACAAACTTTCATTTATCAAGCCGAAAGTTTATTCACAAGAGTTTCTCATTTCTTTAGCTCGTTCTCTGCTTTCTGATATATTATGCTCCCACGCCTTCAACAAGATATTACCTCTGGTTTTCTCTGGGATGGAAAGCCTGGAACTACTGACCATTTCTTTTTTCTTCGTGGCTATAACAGCCTCTTGGAAAGCAACCCGAGCTGCCCCAGCTTCTCTTTGTCTCAAATAAATGTCTTCCAGTACTTGGTCAATGGGATGACAATGGTTTTGGATGGCCTCCACTTTAGGAAGTAAATATTGCTGAGCTACTGACACTCTTTTTCGGATTTCAATGACTTGGGATTTGAATATCCCGATATCTATAAATTGGCTCTCGGCATAATTTAACTTTACCTGTAGCTGCCTGATCAATTCTTCTTGCTGGCTTACCTGAGCTTGGCTGGTCTGGGCCGACTGATGTATTTTCTCGAGATCGGATCTGAGCCTCTCAATTTCCTTTTGATCGGCTGCTTTGGCTTGCTCTAGACCTGTGTTCACTTGATCTCTAGCATTTGCCTCTACTGTAGCTAGCTTAGCCTCCAATGTTATGATCAAACGGTTCTTCCGCTTTAACTGTTCCTTTAGAGATCTGATGGAAATTTGGTTGGTTGTAGAAAAAGCCCCCAATGTCCCTACTATCTGAGTGGTGAATTCCTCCTTTTTCATGGCCTTCTTGTTGGCTAGGATTTTGAATTTTTTGGCTACTGTGCCTGCTTCTCGATAAATCTTTTGCTTCATAATGACCTTTCTCTTCTTATCAAAGAAGAACTCATTCAGAGGCAACTCTTCTACAATAATGGGCGTTAGTTCTTCACCGAAAATCCATCCCGCGTCGGGGGTTCCCTTTGTGGACTGTAGGGGAGTGATATAACTGATGGGACTGCCGATTTACTTGGATGATTTCTCTGGGGTAACAACCATGAGTGGCTTGTTTGATGGGTTGGGGATCTCGGCTTCCTGTTCTGAGTCCTCGGTTTCCTTTTTATTTTCCTGATTTTCCTCTTGGTTAGGATCTGAATCTTTTGAGCCCTTGGCTTCCATTTTCTATATATCTACAGTCTGTGGGTTCTTACTCTGTAAAACTGGGGGAAGGCAGCTCCGTCGGTGTTCCTAAAATTTGAAGAAATCAACCATCTCCCCGGGTGACAGGGCTTGAATTCGATTGAGGACCTTGGCATAGGATATCGCACCTCATAAGATGTCGTCATGAGGAGAATGCTCATGTTCGTATCTTTTCAGGCCGCAATTCTCCATGTGATTACTCACGACCTTGTGTGGGTCATGTTTCTTAAACTCGAGGTCGACCAATTTAAAATCCTCCAAGGCCGTAGCCTCGGCTTTGGCATGTCCAAAATCTAATAAAGAATATGTATAAAAATGAATGGGGAAGGGTGGCCATACTTTCTTCGAAAAACCCTTGAGATCTTTGCTTATGCCACCGATCATGGTTTGCCTGGCGATTGCGTGACATACCAGCTTATCCAGCACGAATAGTGGTAGAGGATATGAGGGAACAGAGGCACCGAAAACCTTGATGTATGAAAACTCCACCTCTACATACCAGTCATCCACACTACTCAAGATGGCCGCGATGCTGTCTGAAATCCTGGGAGGTAGGTTACCTAAGATGGAGACGTGCATCAGTACCATTACCCAGTTGAAAATCTCATATATGAATTATTTGGCCTTGTCCTCCCAAAGTTTCGAGTGATAGACATGAATAGGCTTAGCATTAGACGGATTCCAGCTCCATCTCATTAGAGGGAAAGGAATCATGAAACAAATAGCGTTCATGATGTAGGCGGACATGAAAAATGAAGCTACTTTCTCACTCGCCTTCTGCGCTCGATATTCCGTAATTCAACTGGTTAGACTGTCCGACAACAGTTTGGCCCAGTCGAAAGAAAAACCTTCAGCAACTGTATGAATCAGAGGCACCCACAGGAGGAAAAAGTGTGTGGTTTCCTCCTTCCCATACAACCTACAGACCATCATTGCTATATACCTGAATTGTGGTTTTAAGGAGGATATTGAATAAATTCCATTACCATCTGCTTTGAATTTTGCAGGGTGAGAAACCCAATCCTTGATCAGGTCGGACAATTTTATGCCATATTTCTTGCATTCCTTCCACTTGAAACCTTTTAGAAACTCGACATCGTATGCAAAATTTGGTGTGGGTGATAGCTGATACATTGCCTGCAAATGTTCTGGTCTAAAAGTCCCAATCGTCACCTTTTGCTCGCTGATAATAGTCCCGGTCGGGATATCCACATGGTCTAGCGCCCATCTGATCATATCATAATAGGGAAGGAGACGTGGCCTTGCTGCTATTTTGTGCATCTCTGCTTGAATGACGATTTTGTATTTGGTGGCCAAATCATCCCTCTCGTTATCACTGGAATCATCTGAACAATTCACCGATTCGGACTGAAGAATGTCGGAGATGTATGTCCAGGTTTTGACAGTATCAATACTTCAGGGTGAAGTATCTGAAACAACATCTGAGCCTTGGCCTGAACTCTCGACAACTGCCTTGGACTCTTTTCATGGAGCCATGATAGAGGACTCTGTACTCAGATCTCCTGTAGTAAAAATGTAAATACAGACATAAATTATCCTGATGAAAAAAGCTCTGCGTGTAGAAAAATAGAAATATAATTTAAAATAATGAAAGAAAAAACTCTTTGTCTTAGTATTTAAAACCTTGGTGTCCTTGCAAATAGAATGGTCAAATCGTCTAAAGAAATATTTTAGCAGTAAAAGAGAGATCCTCCTATCTGTCACTTCGCCGTATTTCAAATAAATGACATAATTTTCTGACGAGTCGTAACACGAATCAACGCAAAAACATTTAAATTTACTCTGTAGATGGTGCGTGTTAAAGTTTGCATTAGCACATCGATTAATCCAGATTAACTCCTTTAATTAAATTTTCTTTAGTCTTTAATCCCCCTTTTTTCGGCGTTCATCGTATCAAAATATTTCACTCTTACCCTTTGAGCCCCCAAAACCCGAAATCGCGATGATGCAATCTAGTTAAAAAAAATCGTGGTCTGAATTAAGTGCTTAATTAATGAATATCATGACTTCGCGACTCAGAGCTATGAAGGTATGGTTTTTTGGGAGAGTGATCGTCGAGTTGCAAAACCTCGACAATGCTTAACTAGGGTTTAAAGTAACTTACTCCTGCCACTAACCTGGGTAAACTTTTAAAACTGTTTCACGACTTTGCATATCGGAGTTTGGAAACCATGTGACTTGTAACTCCTGAAGCGCGACAGCACGAGGTAATAAAAGTGATAATCTTGCTTAACAGTTAAAAGATGGTGATTTAGGACTATAACGACCATCGCCACTTCGCATGTCGAGGTATTGAGGCTTTCAGTGGGTAAAGATCATAAAGTAAAAGACAACCTGAAAACCAACTTTTGATTTTAAGAATTATATTTCAACCACTTGGAAAAGGCAGCTCCAACATAGGCTCCAACTAGGGATCCCATCTCCCTGTGGGACGGGAAGAATAGTAGACCACATGCCTGTATTGGGTAAATGGAGTCATTGGTTTCTTTCTGCGAAACTTGTTTTAGGAAGGGGATACAGAGGGAAAAAGAGATTTCGTCTTTTCTTCTGAAAAGCTTTTCAAAATTCAATTGCGTTATAAACTCAGATGCAGCCCTTTCGATGAATTTCTCCTTCTCGATACTGAATTTAGGTCTGCTTTAAGATAATCAAAACAGTCCCAGGAAATTCAACAGATCTTGTGGATTTTGGCTTGCATCAAACAAAGTAAATTCCATGCTTTTAATCTGGGGGGGGGTTTCCTGTCTGAACTTGGGATGTACTTCGGTTTCGAAAAGTTTGGTTACCAGAGTAGAGTGAAAATTACGTATGACAACCTTACAGATATATCAGATATTGCTTCACTGCCAACAAGCCTGTTCAGTATCCCGGTGAAGTTATCTGGCCCTTTTTACCGAATTTCCTTTCACCACTTCGAATCATAATTATGCATTTAGATTCTGAGACGAGGGAAATCATTTATGAATTTCCTTTAATCGTCTTCTTTTACTAGATGGGGGCAATCAAATATGAATTTCCTTTCACCATCTGTCTTATATTTTACTTTTTAAAACACGAAGTGGGGGAAATCAGTTTGTATAA
>ML779408.1:668390-703866 GCA_009831015.1 Picea engelmannii
GGTTGGGATGGTTTAACTTCGAATGGGATATTATTATATAACTTGCTAAACCTTTGAATGAATTCGATAACAATTTCCAATTTTTTTTTCTTTAAAGACCCGAACTCAGTCAAATATTACAAATGGTATTTTCTTTCGCCCCATTGTCTAAGAAAAGAGTCTTCTAGGGAATCATAGGATAATATCGAACCTGCGGGTAGACTTCGAAACCAGGTTCGTACCTATCCTTCGAAAGTCTGAACAAATAACCTCGAATATACGTCTTTGTGTTCGAGACCTAGGATATCTATGAACTGATCAAAGAAATTTATATGTTCGGCCGCGGTCAGGTCCCCTTCCCCTGTAAATTTAGGTAAGTTTTTCATGTAGTTTTCAGGAAGGTCGTGAAGAGGGACAGGCAGGACCAGAGGTGCATATCTGGCAGCTAATTTAGCGAAAAATCTGGGAGGTGGGGGCGGCGCTTGGCCCCTGCCTCCTCCTCATGGAGCAGCTCCACCTCCTCCTCCTAAAACCCCTCCACCTCCCCCTCCGGCGACCACCATCGGTACTATTGGATAGGAAAATGGTGTATTATACAGAGGATTCTGGAACATTAAAAGCGAATCTTTAGCTTCTTCGAGAGATGAGAAAACTGAAGAAGGGTGAAAAGGGATGCGAGGACTTGGTTCCTCAGATTTGCAAGAGATGTAATCAGGGGAACCCGCGGGCGTGGAATCTAAGTATACGTTATACTCTTCAGGACTCGGTGAGGTAGGGAAATCTAACTGAAGGGTCAGTGGGATATCAATTGCTGATAAATTTAATTCGGGATTTTCACCTTTATGTATGTCAGAGGTTGTCGGATGAATTTCATTTTTAACTTTAGGGAGAGATAAAATTGGGTTGAGGGTTTTAGGGGGGGATTTGTGCAAAGTTAAAGATTCAAAAGGAATATTATCCTTGGGTTGTGGGTACCTAAGCTGGTAGACTGCAGTGGTTTTCTTAAGGGAATATCTTGTTTTCAGTATTTTTTCGGGATCGAAAACGGGCGTGGTCTGTTTACCATTTGGGTTTTGTCTGGTGTTCCTTTGACCAGATGCCAGCTTACTTAAATGTGGAGTTACCAAGTGAATGATAAAAATAGCCTTTAGAAGGTGTTCACTCTTTGTTCACTATCAAAGAGTAGAAACTTGCAAAAATGTCATTCGCCCAGGGAAAAGGTTTCGTAACTTCGTTCCTTGGCAACGACGCCAGAAAAATGTTGTTCCAGAGTCTATACTTAAGGCTAGAAAGTACAGGGTCTAGGCATCCGAAAGTGACTAAAATATAAAAAGGGGAAAAATAAACCTTCGGGAAAAGGAAGCTAAGGCTGATCTCTAAGTTGTCTCTGTCTTGCTTCCAAACATTCCTGGATGCTTATATCCCATTCAATTGCGGCCCATGAACGTTCGAGTTCGACCTGGGTGATGGCGGTTTTAAGTATGGTGTCAAAAAATTTCAAAGCGATGCTGGTTTGATTCGATAGGTTGGGTTCAATGTTGGACTATCTTGCAAAGGGCACATTCATGGAGGAACAAAAAATGAAGAGAAAGTTAGAGGTTTAAAATGTTACTTCAATTTTTTGACCATATAAAAGAGAACTTTCGAAATTCGATGTTAAAGGTGGAACAGAAACCAAAGGCCTTCTACCGTAACTGAGTTAAATTTTAAAATAATCGTGTATGAAATGTGAGAAAACATTAAGCAGTCGAAAATGCGAGGCTCCGATTAAGGGAGAATCTCACCCTATAAACAAAAGAAGATAAAGACAAGAAGTAATTTGATGAAGCATAAAATATAGAGATCTAAAAAGTTCACAAGTATTGTACTTGCTAATAGTTGATATAGAGGAAAAAATGCAAGCGATTAGATGACTAAAAAGTTGGTCACCACAGTAGAAGTTGCACTAAATTGTAGCTAAGCATTCATCAGAAATATATATGCGAAATGAAATTTAATATAAGATAACAGAGAAAACAAAACTCATAACTCAGTCTTCACGGAATCAGGAATCTTCAGACTTCTTTGTATTAATTTTCAAAAGGAAGAAAGTCTCTATTACAATCGGCCAAGAAAGGTCCAGCCCCTTGCTCTCTCTTCAAAATGCCTATTTATACAAACTTCTAAACATTCGAATCTCAATCATTTCGGAAGTTTTCGGTTACAAAATGGGAATTTCAAGTGATTCGCTTCTTTGTCTTTGTCCTCCTTCATGCGGGTAGAGCACCTTCCTTTCTTTACTCTTCGGGTTCTAAAAATAGAAAAGGAAGACACTTGTCATTATTTGGCACTAGAAACCTGCCCCTTCGCCTACTTGGTGCAAGTGATGCACTTCTCCACCAACTGGGCTATCAACCTCGAAGGCTCTGCTTGGTTGTTTGCCTCAAAAGTGTAACAATCCTTCACTAACTGTGGAAACCTTCCCCCTACTTGTCGGTCTTCAGTGATGATAGAACTTAACTGTACACTTGGTTTTATTAACCATTTATCCACTTGGACTATATCAGTCTGGCTTATCTGTGATATTTCAGCCTGCTCTTTTTCCTCGTTCTCCTTGATATTGAGTAGGCGCTTGGCTATATCGATCTGGCCCAGTGTCCCAACGCTGCTTTCCCTATCGAGATCCAACAAACTTTCATTTATCAAGACACAAATTTCTTCACAAGACTTTCTCATTTCTTTAGCTCATTCTCTACTTTCTGATATATTATGCTCCCACGCCTTCAACAAGATATTACCTCTGGTTTTATTTGGGATGGAAATCCTAGAACTATTGACCATTTTGTTTTTTGTCATGGCTATAACAACCTCTTGGAAAGCGATCCAAGCCACACCAACTTCTCTTTCTCTCAAAGAAATGTCTTCCAGTACTTGGTCAATGGTCTGGCAATGGTTTTGGATGGCCTCCACTTTAGCAAGTAAATCTTGTTGAGTTACTGACACTCTTTTTCAGATTTCAATGGATTTGGATTTGAATATCCCGATATCTATAATTTGGATCTCAACAGAATTCAACTTTACCTATAGCTGCCTGATCAATTCTTCTTGCTGGCTTACCTGAGCTTGGCTGGTCTGGGCTGACTGATGTATTTTCTCGAGATCGGATATGAGCCGCTCAATTTCTTTTTGATCGGCCGCTCTAGCTTGCTCTAGACCTGTGTTCACCTGATCTCTAGAATTTTCCTCTGCTGTAGCTAGCTTAGCCTCCAATGTTCTGATCAAACGGTTCTTTCGCTTTAACTGTTCCTTTAGAGATCCGACGAAAAATTGGTTGGCTGTAGCAAAAGCCCCCAATGTCCTTGCTATATGAGTGGCGAATTCCTCCTTTTTCATGGCCTTCCCGTCGGCTAGGATTTTGAATTGTTTGGCTACTGTGCCTACTTCTCAGTAAATCTCTTTCTTCACAACGGCCTTTCTCTTCTTATCAAAGAAGAACTAGTTCGAAGGAAACTCTTCTACAGTAATGGGTGTTAATTCTTCGCCAAAAATCCATCCCGCGTCGGGGGTCCCCTTTGTGGACTGTAGGGGAGTGATAGAAATGATGGGACTGTTGATTTCCTTGGATGCTTTCTCTAGGTTAACAACCATGGCTGGCTTGTTTGATGGGTTGGGGATCTCGACTTCCTGTTCTGGGTCCCCGGTTTCCGTTTTCTTTTCCTGATTTTCCTCTTGGTTAGGAAATGAATCTTTTGAGCCCTTGGATTTCGTTTGTTGTATATCTGCAGTCTATGGGTTCTTACCCTGTAAAACTGGGGGAAGGCAGCTCTATCGGTGTTCCTGAAATTTGAAGAAATCGACCATCTCCTCGGGCAACAGGGCTTGAATCCAACTGAGAACCTCGGCATAGGATCTCGCACCTCGAAAGATGTCGTCATGAGGCGAATGATCATGTTCGTATCTTTTCAGGCTGCAATTTTCCATGTGATTACTCACGAACTTGTGTGGTTCATGTTTCTTAAACTCAATGTCGACCAATTTAAAATCCTCCAAGGTCGTAGCCTCGGCTTTGGCGTGTCTAAAATCTAATAAAGAATATGTATAAAAATGAATGGGGAAGGGTGGCCATAGCTTCTTCAAAAAACCCTTGAGCTCTTTGCTTATGCCACCGATCACGGTTTGCCTGGATTTTTCGCAACATACCAGCTTATCCGACACGAATAGTGGTAGAGCATGCGTGGGAGAAGCGGCACCAAAAACCCTAATGTATGAAAACTCTGCCTCTAGATACCAGTCAGCCACACTACTCAAGCTGGCCGTGATGTTGTCTGAAATCCTAGGAGGTGGGTTACCGAAGATGGAGATGTGCATCGGTACCATTACCCAGTTGAAAATATCGTATATGAATTCTTTGGCCTTGTCCTCCCAAAGTTTCCAGTGATAGACATGAATAGGCTTAGCATTAGACGGAGTCCAGCTCCATCTCATTAGAGGGAAAGGTGTCATGAAAAAAATAGCATCCATGATGTAGGTGGACATGAAAAATGAAGCTACTTTCCCACTCACCTTCTATGCTCGATATTCAGTAATTCAAATGGTTAGACTATCCGACAATAGTTTGGCCCAATCGAAAGAAAAACCTTCAGCGACTATATGAATTAGAGGCACCCACGGGAGGAAAAAGTGTGCGGTGTCCTCCTTCCCATACAACCTACATGCCATCATTGCTATATACCTAAATTGTGGTTCTAAGGAGGAGATTGAATAAATTCCATTACCATCCACTCTGAATTTTGCGGGCTTTGAAACCCAATCCTTGATCAGGTTGGTCAAGTTTCTGCCATATTGATCGCATTCCTTCTGCTTGAAAACTTCCAGAAAATTAGAATCATACGTGAAGTTTGGTGTGGGTGACAACTAATGCATTGCCTGCAAATGTTCTGGTCTAAAAGTCCCAATCATCACCTTCTGCTCGCTGATAATAGTCCTGGTCAGGATATCCACATGGTTTAGCGCCCATCTGATCATATCGTAATAGGGAAGGAGCCATGGCCTTGCTGCTATTTTGTGCATCTCTACTTGAATGATGATTTTGTATTTGGTGACCAAATCATCCCTCTCGTTATCGCTGGAATTACCTAAAAAATTCACCGATTCGGACTGAAGAATGTCGGAGATGTATGTCCAGGTTTTGACAATATCAATACTTCGGGGTGAAGTATTGGAAACAACATTTGAGCCCCGACTTGAACTCTTGGCAGCCACCTTGGGCGCTTTTGGTGGAGCCATGATAGAGGACTCTGTACTCAGATCTCCTGTAGTAAAAATGTAAATACAGATAGAAGTTATCCTCATGAAAAAATCTCCGCGCGTAGAAAAATAGAAATAGAATTTGAAATAATGAAAGAAAAAACTCTTTATCTTAGTATTTAAAACCCTGCCATCCTTGTGAATAGAATGGTCGAATCATCTAAAGAAATATTTTAGCAGTAAAAGCGAGATCCTCCTATCTGTCACTTCATTGTATTTCAAATAAATTCCATAATTTTTTGACGAGTCGTAACATGAATCGATGCAAAAACATTTAAATTTACTCCGTAGATGGTGCATGTTAAAGTTTGCATTAGCACATCGATTAATCCAACTTAGCTTCTTTAATTAATTTTTCTTTAGTCTTTAATCCCCCTTTTTTCGGCGTTCACCGTATCAGAAGATTTCACTCCTACCCTTTGAGCCCCCAAAACCCGAAATCGCGATGATGCGATCTAGTTAAAAAAAATCGTGGTCTGAATTAAGTGCTTAATTAATGAATATCGTGACTTTGCGACTTGGAGCTACAAAGGTATGGTTTTTTGGGAGAGTGATCGCCGAGTTGCGAAACCCTGACAGTGCTTAACTAGGGTTTAAAGTAACTTACTCCTGATACTAACCTGGGTAAACTTTTAAAACCGTTTCGCGACTTTGCATATCGGAGTTTGGAAACCATGTGACTTGTAACTCCCGAAGCACGATAGCACGAGGTAATAAAAGTGATAATCTTTCTTAATGGTTAAAAGACGGTGATTTAGGACTATAATGACCATCGCCACTTCGCATGTCAGGGTATTGAGGCTTTCAGTGGGTAAAGATCATAAAGTAAAAGACAACCTGAAAACCAACTTTTGATTTTAAGAATTATATTTCAACCACTTGGAAAAGGCGGCTCCAACACGATATACTTCAGATCTGGAACAACAACGAGGAAGTGGGTGTGATTCACATTTGGAATCACATCCTTCAATAGTTGTAGATTTTTCTATGAGTAGGAATGCATATCAATCTTATGATCAGTTTTCAGAACATTTTGATCATGAAGTAGTGGTTGATTTCATAGATAACTATATGTTCTTGGCTGATCATAGTTGTGATGCTTTAAATCCTACTGTACCATTATCTTCTGATCATTCTTATGAAGGAGCGACTGCAATTGTTGGTGATCAAGAGTTGGTTTCGAAAGAAAAAAGTGGTCATTTATTTGCAAGCAGAGAGGCATTTACAAAGGAGTAGTTTCTTCCTCTAAAGACACCATATTTTTGTCATGTTATTCATGATCCTGTGGTCATATACATGGAGTCGTATGTTTTCGATTTTATGAAATTTTCAAATGGAATTATTTCACTGATACTAACAGGTGAGTATGATTTCATGAAAGATTTCAAAGAACAAAATATAGAGCCTTTTCCTTTATTCATTAAGGAAAAGCATTGGGTGGAAATCAACCATCCTGGACCCGCATAAGACATAGAGCAGCATGTAAAGGAGGAGCTAAGTGGGAATTTTATCTCCTGTCCAGGACCTATAAATGAGAAAATATTACCTGGGATCAGCTGACCCATATCATATCTCTACCCACCTGAGAACATCGAGTGATGGGTGAGCCATAATGAAGGACAAGAGTTAATTTCTTACCAATTGAGCTTTCCTGATTACAAATTTTGTGACCCTGTGGGGTTATATATGGAGTTGTGTTTTCCAAAAGCATTGAAGCCTGCATAATTATTCGTCTTATCATAATTTTGGGGTATGGTCAATGTTCCAATCCATGTTCTCATCCTGATGTCATACCTCCCTAGATTTTTATGGATCATCTGAAGTGCAGTGAAGAAGAGTTATATTAACAGACAATCTGGGTGGCTATGGTGGAAGTTTTCTTTCACCTAGCGCATTGTAAAATTTAGTTAGCCTAGGATTGTACATAAATAAGATCCTTTTGGATCCCATGTTTTTGTTTTTGTTCTAGTAGAGTAGTGTACATATCTCCCCATTTTCTTCAGCGAAATTTTTGAGCTAGACTCCATAGCCCAACAACTAAAGCACTAGAACTACATGTTCTTGGCAGCTCGCAAGGAGCATGCCATCCCCCGTGGAGCTAAATGTTATCACATAGCATTGTCAAGAATCATATGGGTCTATTGTGAATACCTAAGTCTGTATCCTTTCCCTGTATTTCTCTCTTTCGCGGGTTGTGTCTTAAAGTTTCCCCTTCGGCTGGTAAAGTCAGTTTTGTTCACCCATTTTTGTTTAAAAGACCTGGTTTTCCTTGATGTCTTACCTGAAAAAGTCTCGGCCCGAAGCCTTTCTATTTTCCTCTAAAGATGAACACCCATATCATTTTATTTCAATCACTCGTCCTGTTGTTTTCCCAAGCCCCTATCCAGTCATCCAAGTCTTTGTTTACACAGGCCACAGTCGCGGGCTTAAAGCGCGACACTCAGAGCGATTTGTTTTGGACCCGAATCAAGCAAAAAGGCATGTTCAAATTTCAATGGTGAGAATTCCATGTGGAGTTTAGATTAGCGGCTCGCATGCGTTCAAAATCTTAAAGTTGCGCGAAGTATAGCACTAGAGCAAAAGGACCGAATAGAGCATGAGTCATTGATCTTTAAATGGACAGGTGGTAGTTGATCCAAGTGTTCAGGGAAATAAGCTTCAGGAGTTTCGAAGTGAGAAGTGTGTGGAATTCCCGAAGATCCAAAGCCTGAATTCCTGATCCCGATGAAGATAGTTAGTGGAAATGGGGGTTGAGACCTCGACTCACCCCATAAATGGAAATCATATTGAGAATGGCCATGGGGGGAGATTGTCAATCCGAATTTTCCCAAGGGATGGATTTTCCTGCAAAGAACATAACTAAGTCGAGCTCACGACTGACATAAGAAGGCCTTCACAGGCTAACATAGTGGGCGCCAACTGGAAAATTTGAATGCAAGCGTCCAATCACATTCTTGGTGGTTGCAACATTTTTAGTATATATAGGTATTTGATATTTTGTTAAGGGGGAATGGTTGAGCTAGGCTCCCTGCTATTGTAATATTTTGATGAAGAACACTTGTTCTTTGGTTATGTCTTGATTTGAGGCTTCTTGATTAATCTAAGTCAGATTTCTTACTCCATCTTATTTGCCTCTAATACTGAGAGAGTTCATGATTGATTGATTCACATGGATTGTTGTGACTTTATTATGATGAATGCTTGATTATAATGTTGTTATGATTTCTTTCAGTTTCCTTGAAATTTGAATCCAAGAGGATCTTGTGTTTAAGTTTTTCTTCCTTAGGCTGTTGGAAGGCATGATGTTCACGACAAACCTCTACACTTTTATCACCA
Organism: Picea engelmannii; assembly: GCA_009831015.1. Lineage (NCBI taxonomy): Eukaryota > Viridiplantae > Streptophyta > Pinopsida > Pinales > Pinaceae > Picea > Picea engelmannii. Next base: position 676,992 of record ML779408.1, read on the forward strand.
AAGTCTTTCTCATACTCACCTTTACTCCAACTTACTGACCGAAGTTGTTCCAAGACCTCAATTGATTTCGCATACTAGTCCATATTTTTGAGTTAGAACATTATTTTCATTGAGTCTTCTCAATTTGGCCTCAAAAAACACATTTACATTTACTATATAAACTGATGGGCACTAGGATCACCTTCTATGCAATCTGAGGGTGACTTTTAGTGGTAACATTTCTTGGCGCCGTTGTCGGGGAACAAATTGAAGACATTCCCCTGGGATAGAATGACAAGGAGCTTTTGATTTTGAAGGTGCATCAGATATCAGAACCATTGAAGATTGCAGTTTGCACCTAGTGACTCCACAATCAAAGACTCCACTGGGGAGGACCCTGTTGACATAAATATAACCATAGCGAAGGGGAATACCAAGTATCACTTTATGAGCTTTCTTCAAGAAATCATGTTTTTCTTTATAAGCTCATTTCTCTCTTTCCCTTTACATACAAAAATGATTATCCTCTGCTTTGTCTATTCAGATGATAATAATCCTTCCTTTATTTCTCCATCCTTGGAAGAAGAAGACATGCCCTCTTCTTTTGTTGTAGATGTTGATATTGTGTCTTCTCCTTAGCCTATTCATAAAATTGAGATTTGTATTGGATTTCCTCGTGAAATTGGACCCTTGTAGCCTTGAGGGGGTTGAAAATGATTCAAAGCCTTCTTAGATCTCATTGCCTTCCGTTATTACTGCCGAGTCTGTCCATCTTCTTGTTAAACCTCATATTCATCCCACCAGTTTTCAAGCTAAGAGTAGAGACAGGATGTTTAAATCTTTAAGGCTGCCACTTGACCTTCATCCTTATCCTCTTTATTCCTTTGAGTATCTTCCTCGATTTTCTAGGGAGGATCATGTTACAGCAGAGAGGCACTTGGAGGCCTTTGAGAACTTTGTTGATCAGTTTGAGATTGTTCATGAGGATGTTACCATGAGGTTGTTCTCACATTATTTGTTTGGAGATGTTGTTGTGTGGTTTAAATGTTTGGGAATTGGTTCTATTGGTTCTTGGATCGATCTATGCAAAGCTTTTTTAAAGTGTTGGGGTGAGAACAAGTCCCTTTATTAGTATTGGTTTGATTTTAATGACTTGAGGAGAGGGGAAGAGGAAGACTTGGTTGTATTCAATAGGAGGTTTTACAGTATTTATCATAGTATGCATGTGGATATCAGACCCACAAAGACTGCTGCCATGGTGTACTATGTCATGGCTCAGCATCTAGAGCTTGTCCTTCTCCTAAGAAAAAAAAAATCTTCATCCTTAAGACACCTATTTGAAGATGTTGAAGAAGTTGAAGAGAACATCAAGGCTAGCAGAGGGGTTCGTATGCAAGCATGTCTTGAAGAATTGCATGTGCATAAGAAAGAAGATTGTCAGTATGTTTGAGATTCCAAGCAAGAAGACAATGAGTATAATTCAGATCTAGAAAAACAACGAGGAAGTGGGTGTGATTCACATTTGGAATCAGATCCTTCAATAGTTGCAGATTTTTCTATGGGAAAGAATGCATATCAATATTATGATCAGTTTTCAGAACATTTTGAGCATGAAGTAGTGGTTGATTGCATACATAACTATATGTTCTTGGCTGATCATAGTTGTGATGCTTTAAATCCCATTGTACCATTATCTTATGATCATTCTTATGAAGGAGAGACTGCAATTGCTGGTGATCAAGAGTTGGTTTTGAAAGAACAAGTAGGTCATTTATTTGCAAGAAGAGAGGCATTTACAGAGGAGCAACCTGGTCCTCTAAAGCATCCAGATTTCTGTCACGTTATTCATGATCCCGTGGCCATACACATGGAGTTGTATGTTTCAGATTTTATGAAATTTTCAAATGGAATTATTTCACCGATACTCACAGGTGAGTATGGTTTCATGAAATATTTTCAAGACCAAACTATAGAGCCTTTTCCTTTATTCATTAAGGAAAAGCATTGGGTGGAAATCAACCATCCTGGACCCGCAGAAGACACAGAGCAGCATGTAAAGGAGGATCTAAGTGGGCAGTTTATCTCTTTTCTAGGACCTGTAAACGAGCAAATATCACCTGGGATCAACTGACCCATATCAACTCTCTACCCACCTGAGAACATCGAACGATGGGTGAGCCACAATGAAGGAAAAGAGTTAAATTCTTACTAGTTGAGCTTTCCCGATTACAAATTTTGTGACCCTGTGGGGTTATATATGGAGTTGTGTTTTCCAAAAGCATTGAAGCCTGCAAAATTATTCATATTATCATCATTTGGGGGTATGTTTAGTGTACCAAGCCATGTTCTCATTCTGTTGTCCTACCTCCCTAGATTTGTATGGATCATCTGCAGCGAAGTGAAGAAGAGTTATATTACCAGACAATTTGGGTGGCTATGGTGGAAGTTTTCTTTCACCTAGCATGTTGTAAAAGTCAGTTAGCCTAGGATTGTACATAAATAAGATCCTTCTGGATCCCATGTGTTTTTTTTTTTTTTAGTAGAGTAGTGTACATATCTCCCCGTTTTCTTCAGCGAAATTTTTGAGCTAGACTCCATAGCCCAACAGGTAAGGCAATAGAAATGCGCGTTCTTGGCAGTTCGCAGGGAGCATGCCATCCCCTATGGAGCCAAATGTTATCACATATGGTTGTAAAGTATCGTATGGGTCTGTTATGAATACCTAAGTTTGTATCCTTTCCCTTTCTTTCTCTCTTTTGTGGGTCATGTATTAAAATTTTCCCTTTGACTAGTAAAGTCGGTTTTGTTCCCCCCTTTTTCTTTAAAAGACCTCATTTTCCTTGATGTATTACTTGAAAAATTCTCAGCTCGAAGCCTTTCTATTTTCCTCTAAAGATGAACACCCATTTCCTTTTGTTTCAATCACTCATCCTGTTGTTTTCCCAAGCCCCTATCCAGTCATCCAAGTCTTTGTTTACACAGGCTGCAGTCATGAGCTCAAATCACGACACTCAGAGTGGTCTGTTCTAGACCCAAATCAAGCAAAAAGGCAAGTTCAGATTTCAACAATGATAATTCCATGTGGATTTCAGATTAGAAGCTCGTGGGCATTCAAAATCTTAAAGTTGCGTGAAGTATAGCGCCGAAGCAAAAGGCCCGAAGAGAGCATGAGTAGTTGATATTTAATGGGACAAGTGGCAGTTCATCCAAGTGTTCGAGGAAATAAGCTTTGGGAGTTTCGAAGTGAGAACTGTGTGGAATTACCGAAGAGAGAAAGCCTGAATTCCCAAAATAATCTGAGCCATCAAAAGTTGAGGACGCATGGAGGAAGATCCCCCACTTCGAAGTTTGGTGATCCAGAGAATTGTGGGAGTTAGACATTGCAAAGTGCCAAAGTGGCCAAAGTCCCAAAGTGCCTGAAGTTTCGAAGGCATGAAGTGAATTTGAGTCATTGATCAGCAAGAGCCACGTGTCAATAGATTGACATCTCTAGGTAAAAGCACATGGAAGATTAAGCGATAATTGAGCTTTGGTTTTCCCGAAGCTCGGAGACCCAAATTGGATCTTGGTCGTCCAAATCTAGAATGCCATGCGTCATCAAAGCTGTCACTCTGGGAGTTTTACTTCGGGAGTTTTAAAATGAGAAGAGCGTTGAAGTCTCGAAGACCCAAAATTTTAAAGTCTCGAAGCCCAAAATTAGCAGGAGCCATTCGATTCAGAGGGACGTGTGGCACCAGATCCGAGAATTCGCAGTTTCGCGAATCAAAGGTTTTAGCATGGAGCACGGCGTAAGTTTGCGAAGGATGAAATCCTGAAGTGCCTTTGTATATGAGCACCAAGTTATGGCCCGAGGTCGCATGCAGGATGGAGCGATGGAGAGGCACTGCACCAAAGGCTGAAAGCGCTCGTATTGGTCACAAAATAATATCTGCATGGCATCGAGGCATCGAGATCGATGTGAAGAAGTCGTGGGCACCGCCTGGAACATTCATGGGTGTCAGGCCTCATCCCGATCTCGATGAAGGTAGTTAATGGAAATGGGTGCAGAATTTGAGACCTTGTCTCACCCCATAAATGGAAATCATATTAAGAATGGTCATGGGGGGAGATTGTCAATCCAAAGTTTCTCGAGGGACGGATTTTCCTACAAAGCACATAACTAAGTCAGGCTCGCGTCTGACATAAGAAGGCCTGCATAGGCTGACAGAGTAGGCACCTACTGGAAACTTTAAATGCAGGGGTCCGATCACATTCCTGATGGTTGCATAATTTTTAGTATATATAGGTAGTTTTTATATTTTGTTTAGGGGGAATGGTTGAGCTAGGCTCCCTGCTATTGTAATATTTTGATGAAGAACATTGGTTCTTTGGTTATGTCTTGATTTGATACTTCTTGATTAATCTAAGTCAACTTTCTTACTCCATCTTATTTTCTTCTGATACTGAGAGAGTTCATGATTGACTGATTCACATGGATTGTTGTGACTATATTATGATGAATGTTTGATTATAATGTTGTTATGATTTCTTTCAGTTTCCTTGAAATTTGAATCCAAGAGGATCTTGTTTTTAAGTTTTTCTTCCTTAGGCTGCTGGAAGGCCTAATGTTCACGATATGCCTCTAGAATTTTCTCACCAAAGTCTTCCTCCTACTCACCTTTACTCCAACTTACAGATTGAAGTTGATCTAATACCTCAATTTCTTGCGCATACCAGTCCATATTTCTAAGTTAGAACATTATTTTCATTGAGTCTTCTCCATTTGGCCTCTTAAAACTCATTTACATTTATTGTATAAATTGATGGGTACTAGGCTTACCTTCTATGAAATCTGAGGGTGACTTCTAGTGCTAACAAAATTCACTTCCAGAACAATATGATATCTGAGTTAACATCAAATCTAGGGTTTAAGAAAGAGAATTCATCACCTTACTACCCACAGGAGAATGGTCAAGTGGAGGATATTAATAAGTCTCTTAAGACTATTCTTCAGCAACAGATTAATTCAACCAAGTCAAATTGGCATTTATGTTGTACTTGACACTTTGGGCTTACCGAACCACAGTCAAGACTGCTTTCATTTTTTATCATTTCCAACTTGTTTACGGGATGGAGTGATAGCAACACAACCCCTTCACCACCCGCAGGTCGGAAGGTCAATGCGCACACAAGATATTTTCCCTTATCGCGGCCCGAAGAAGTCTTGAATAGCTCTTCTATTTCCCTATCGGGAAATCTGCACCCACAGTAATCCTCCACGGGATCCCCCCTCGTTACAAATTGGGAGATCGAACTTCGCGGTATCGCGAGGTCAATGGTCGAACGTCGGACTCTTGAATCCCCAAATGCCGATACAAGTCAACGCTGACCCTCTCCTTTAATTTGTCGGGATTTTCTCTATCGGGATCTTGGCACTCGCGGTGTCGAGAAACTCGGTTCTCTGACTCCCGAGTCCCAATATGTCGAAACTCCGATGAGCTCGCGGTTTTGAATTTTCAATGGTCCTGTCACCTCGTCGGGATTTCAGACTTCGCGCGATCGTGAATCCTGATGTCTAATGTTTGGGACTTCTCACTGCGAAACACTGATGACTCATGCCACCCGTACACCACTCTAATTCCTGTGGCTCCACGCTCTTCTCGTACCCGTCGGGATATCGTGATTCCCATTGCAATGTTTTGGAGTTTCAACCCTCAAAACCCCGATACACGATATACGTGTAGATCCAATGACCCTTGTGGCTCGGATCAATGACTCTGCCCCTCTTGAGCTTTAAACCTTCCGAAATACTTCGCTGTATCTCCCCTGCACCTCTGTGAGATCTAACGGCTCATGGAATGTCGCGAATTCTCCTTGGAGAATACTAACCGTCCGTTATTCCTTATGCAACCCACGAAATGACTAAGTGTTCTTCCACAGAACTCATCCTCCTGCACACAACCTACGACGCCTCTTGAATCTTCAAGGCACAACTTGTCTGCACTGTTCTTCAACAAACTCAAAGGCCTATCCTTCCTGAGCTTTTCCCACAACTTTAAGTTCTCAGAAAGAAACTCCTTGCTCACACTCCTTGCGACAACCTTCAAACACTTTCGAGTGTTTGAATACTTCGACTCTGTGCACACCTGCAAAAACAGTCCTTCAATACTTCACTCAGGTTCGCAACCCTGAGACTTTTACCTGGCCTGCACACTCCTTGCACGACTCCTGTGCCCAACTGCACCTTCTGGATGAATGAGAATAAAAATTATCTCTATTTGAACCCTCTGTCAACGCACTCCTTGTGGACAATTCGACTGCACTCCTTGCAGGAATCCTCTGGCTCAAATAGAGAAACAATTGAAACTCATTCCTTCCTTCTCTCAGACTTCAATTCAAACATGAAATCATATACACAGCATATAAAAGAAAATGTATAATTGGAAGCAAACATTCATGAGCATATCAACATCAATACACAGAGAATAACACAAACCATGAATTTGAATCAAAGCTTTCTTCTATTAATTCAAATATCTGTACATGGGTGTTCTTACACAACTCTCTGCATGCTCTTCTTCTCTTCAACAATGCTGCTTCATAATGATGTTACAATGCACAATGAGGGTGTCTATATCCCATTTCCCTCTTGTTCTCTACAACTGTATAGTCTAGAATTAAATTCTATCTACTTTACATTAACTATCTTAAATGCTGTCTACCTACTAAGGACGAGAGATATCCGCTCAAGGTCCATTTACAATATACAAAGTGCGCCTCATCTTAATGGTTCATTTAAGATCGCGCAACAATTCCAAAGTGTTTTTCAAAATTTGTGCTGGCTTGTCTAGCTGTCCTTCCACTTCCGCACTGGCTCGCTTGATGTGGGAGATGCTCCTGTATCATACTCCCTTGCTTGAAAAATTTTATGGGCTCCTTTCCATGAGCTCTTGCATGGTCTGTCCATGCTTCTGTATTTCTACTTCAGTCTCCCAGATGGCATCTTCAACTGGATGGTTCTTCCATTTGACCAGATACTCAAAGTATTGCTTTCGCCTGGTCCTTCTACTCACCCACTTGTCCAGTATGCATTCTATCTGCGGCTTCTCTACAACTGACATCTATTTCATCCACTGGATCACTGGTTGCTCATCTCTAGTCTCTGCTTCTACAACTCTATACGGGTACAAATATGAGACATTGAATATCGGAGAAATTCCGATCCCATCGGGTAATTCAATCTCATAAGCATTTGCCCCAAATTTCTTCAAGACCTTGCATGGCTCGATTTTCTTCATTTTCAACTTATTGTATGTTCCTCACGGGAACCTTTCCTTTCTCAAATGTGCTAGAACCAGATCACCAACCTCAAATTGAAGTTGTCTTCTATGCTCATCTGCTCTACGCTTGTACTCCTGACTTGAATTTTGCAACCACTCCTTCACCTAACTGTGAAGTTCTCTCATCACCTCTGCGAAATCTTCTACACTAGCGCTCCTAGTCACAGTCTGTTCTGAATCCCTCAGTTCAGAAATTCCTCTCGGCTGCATCCCATAGACAACCTGAAATGGACTTTTCCCTGTGCTCCTGTTGACTGAGTCATTGTACGCAAATTCTACCTGTGGTAATATGTGGTCCCACTGACTGTGGTGCTCTGTCACCAAGCTTCTCAACAAGTCTCCCAGACTTCTGTTCACCACTTCTGTCTGTCCATCCGTATGAGGATGATACGCTAAACTAAACAACAAGTTAGTTCCCAGCTTCTTCCATAAGGTCCTCCAGAAATTCCCTATGAACTTAGTGTCTCTTTCCGAAACTATGCTTCTCGGTAATCCATGAAGTCGAATGACCTCTTTGAAAAACAGATTGGCAATGTGAGTTTCATCACTAGTCTTCTGACATGGAATGAAGTGTGCCATTTTGGAAAAACTATCCACTACCATAAAGATCGAATCAAAACCTCTTTGTGTTCTTGGCAACCCCAATACAAAATCCATGCTAATCGCATCCCACAGCCTCTCTGGTATGGGCAATGGTTGATAAAATCCTGCATTCTTCTTCCTTCTCTTCGAATGCTGGAAAACTCTGCATCTGTCCACAAATATCTTGACATCATCTCGCATTCCCGACCAAAAATATGACTCGTTCAACTTTGCGAATGTCTTGTCATGGCCAAAGTGTCCTGCCAATCCACCACTATGTTTCTCCCTCATGGAGCATTTCAGAATACATAGTTGATTACCCTTAAACAACAATCCTTCCTGGATCATGTATTCATCCCACTGGCTTTACCTCTGAGAACTGGATTCTCAGCTGCTTCATACGCTTCCTTAAAATTTGGATCATCAACGTACATATCCCTGAGATCATCAAAACCTAATGTCTTGACTCGGAACTCCTGCAACAACAAACATTTCCTGCTCAAAGCATCAACAACTTTGTTAGCAGTACCAGAAATATGTTTAATCACAAATGTCAAATTCTGCATATACTCAACCCATTTAACATGTTTCTGATTCAACTTCTCCTGTTGAGTCACAAACTGCAGTGCATGATTGTCACTGTACAATACAAACTCTTTGGGTATCAAGTAATGCCTCCATTTCTTCAATGTATGTATGATAGCATAAAACTCCTTATCATAAGTGGAGTACTTCAATTTTGCTTCATTYARCTTCTCATTGAAGTATGCGATTGGCCTATCTTCCTGACTTAAGACTRCCCCAATTGCAAACCCACTTGCATCACATTTCACCTGAAATGTCTTTTGGAAATCTGGCAACACTAGAACTAGTTGTTCCGTAATCTTCCTCTTCAACAGATTGAAGCTTTTCTCARCCTCTGCTRTCTAGTGAAAAGACTTATGCCGCTTCTTCACTGTATCCATCATCGCTGCGCTAATTCCACTAAAATTTCTGATGAATTTTCGGTAGAAACTAGCCAAACCGTGAAAAMTCCTCACCTCAAAGATATTCCTCGGTGATGGCCAATTCTTGATCTCTTCCACCTTATCTGGATCCATCCTCAACTCATTTGCTGAAATAACAAATCCCAAATAAATGAGCTCTGTCTTCATGAATGAGGACTTCTTCATGTTTATCAACAACTTCTCCTGCTGTAGTTTCTGCATCACTGTAGCCAAATGCTTCAGATGCTCTGCCATTGATTTACTGTAAATCAATATGTCATCCAGATATACAATGACAAATTTTCCGATGAACTCCCTCAGGACTTCGTTCATCAACCTCATGAAGGTACTCGATGCATTTGTTAAGCCAAATGGCATAACAAGCCATTCATACAACCCTTCATTCGTTTTGAATGTTGTTTTCCATTCATCACCTTCTCTCATGCGAATCTGGTGATATCCGCTTTTCAAATCAATCTTTGAAAAGTATCTTGCTCCACTTAAGCAATCCATCATATTATCCGTCCTCGGCAATGGAAATCTATACCTGATGGTTATCTTATTAATCACCCTCGAGTCAGTACACATCCTCCAACCTCTGTCTTTCTTCGGACTGAGTATTGTTGGAACAACACACGGACTCAAGCTTTCCCTGACCAAACCTTTGTCCAACAACTCCTAGACTTGCCTTTTAACCTCTTCATTCTCCTACGATGTCAATCTATACGCAACTTTGTTTGGAAAACTGGCTCCTGGTATGAGATCAATATGATGGCTCACACTCTTGATCAGTGGCAACGAACGAGGTATTTTGTCCACTATGATGTCAGCGAACTCTTCCAGCAGTTCTTGAACCTCTTCCGGTAAATCATCCACTCTTGTGCTAGTCAGAACAATCTTCGGTTTCCTGACCACAATTAATTGTGGATCCTCCTTCTTCTTAACCTTCGTAAGAAGTTCCTTCCCACTCATGAGAAGTACAATGTTTCTTACTTCTGGCTTCACCTCCTTATCCTTAATCGGAAGCAACATGTGTGTCCTCCCATTCTTCTCCAGGGTGTATGTGTTCATTCTCCCATCATGAATCACATTCCTGTCATATTGCCATGGTCTACCCAACAATAGATGACAAACATCCATGGGAATAACATCACACAAAATCTTATCATTATATCCTCCTATCTTGAATTCAACCAAGCATTGTTTAGTAACAGTTACCTGATGTCCTTTCTGTAGCCACGAAACTCTGTATGGGCTTGGATGATCAGTCATCTCTAGCTCTAGCTTCTCTACCATCTCTGTATATATGAGATTATCCGTGCTACCACTGTCTACAATGACCTTGCATACCCTGTCCTTGGTCTTGCAAGCAGTCCTAAAAAGTCTGGTCCTTTGGACTGAACTTTCCACCTCCTTCTCGGGTGTCAAAAGGACTTTTCGCATCATGAGCAATTTTTTTCCTTCTGCGTCTTCGGCCTCAACATCCCATCTCTGTGCCTCGGTGATGTGAGATTCTCCAATGTCCTTCTTTTTCTCTAGACACTCGTAAGACTTGTGCCCATTCTTCCCACATGTGAAGTATGTGATTACTCCACCTCTTCCTCTTCCTCTACCTCTAGTACGAGGAAAAGTGTTGTTGTCAGCATAATATCCTCTCTGCTCATTATGCTGCCCTCTCTGTTCAACATATTGCTGCCCTTGATGTGAGGTTCCACCTCTCTCAATACGAGTCTGAGGCTTCTTCCAGTCTTCCCTGGCTTCTGGAATTTATCCTAGGCAACTGATTTGCCTCTGGGCTGACTTCTGCCTCGGCCCCTCTGACTCTGTTTTTGGGTCAGCTTCTCCTCAGCTTTCAGAGCCATCTGATAAGCATCTTCCACCGTTCAGATGGTTACCATGCTCATCTCATCTTGGATATCATATCTCAGGTCATTCATGTATCTGGAAACCTTCTCATCATCGCTCTCCCGATGACCTGCCCTGATGTTCAGTTTATAGAATTCCTCAGTGTATTCTTTTACTGTCATTAGCTTCTGTCTTAGGTTCTGCATTCTCCTAAACAAAGTAATTTGATAGTCTCTGGGGATGAATTTTTCTTTCATCTTAGCAATCATCCTATCCCATCTTTTGATATTTTCTTTCCCTTGTAGTGTCTGTCAACTTGTAGTTCATCCCACCACAATGCTACATGTCCCTTCAAGCGTGTGACAACATGCTTGAATTTCTTGTCCTCTTCAACATCTTCATAGTTGAAGTATGTATCAAGAGTTCTAATCTAGTCTAGAAGCTCCTCTGCATCCAAGTTTCCCTCATAAACTGGAATGTCCATCTTTGCTCTTGCACCCATCCTGGAAATAGCTTTGATCAAACGCTCATTCGATGCATCTTCGGCTGCAACTTCTTCTTCACGTTCAGCCTCAACTTCACTTTAGGAATCACTCAGATCCCCTGCACTGGCTGTGCGTCTTTGTTCTGTCTCCATGTCTTCGAGTCTAGCTCGGAGATCACGCATTTGTCTCTCTATGACTGGATCTATTACCTGCCTGCCTCTCCTTCTCTACACTTCCCTATCCTCGGGATCAAGTGACTTCCTATCTCTTCTCGGCGACATGGTGAACTCTCCTCTTCTCTGCTACAGAAAGAAAAGAACCTTTCTGTGCTCTGATACCAAACTGATAGCAATGCAGCCCCTTTACCACCCGCAGGTCGGAAGGTCCACGTGCACACAAGATCTTCTCCCTTATCGCGGCCCAAAGAACTCTTGAATAGCTCTTTTATTTCCCTATCGAGAAATCTGCACCCACAGTAATCCTCCATGGGATCCCCCCTCATTACAAATCAGGAGATCGGACTTCGTGGTATCGCGAGGTCAATGGTCGAACGTCAGACTCTTGAATCCCCGAACACCGATACAGGTCAACGTTGACCCTCTCCTTTACTTTGTCGGGATTTTCTCTATCAGGATCTCGACACTCACGGTGTCGAGCAACTCGGTTCTCTGACTCTCGAGTCTTGATATGCCGAAACTCCGATGAGCTCGCGGCTTTGACTTTTCAACGGTCCCGTCATCTCGTCGGGATTTTGGACTTCGCGGGATCGCGAATCTTGATGTCCAATGTTCGGGACTTCTCGCTGACTCATGCCACATGTACACCACTCTGATTCCTGTGGCCCCACGCTCTTCTTGTACCTGTTGGGATATCACGTATCGCAATATCGCGATTAATGTTGCAATGTTTTGGAGTTTCAACCCTCGAAACCCCGATACATGATATACGTGTAGATCCAATGACCCTTGTGGCTCGGATCAACGACTCTGCCCCTCGTGAGCTTTAAACCTTCTGAAATACTTTGCTGTATCTCCCCTACACCTCTGTGAGATCTAACGGCTCACAGAATGTCGCGAATTCTCCTCGGAGAATACTAACCGTCCATTCTTCCTTATGGAACCCACAAAATGACTAAGTGTTCTTCCACAGAACCCGTCCTCCTGCGCACAACTTACGACACCTCTTGAATCTTCAAGGCACAACTTGTCTGCGCTATTCTTCAAAAAACTCAAAGGCCTATGCTTCCTAATATTTTACTATGACTTTAAGTTCTCAGAAAGAAAGTCCTTGCTCGCACTCCTTGCAGCAACCTTCAAACACTTTCGAGTGTTTGAATACTTCGACTCTGCGCACAACTGCAACAACAGTCCTTCAATACTTCACTCAGGTTCGCAACCTTGAGACTTTTACCCGGCCTGTGCACTCCTTGCACGGCTCCTGTGCCCAACTGCACCTTATGGATGAATGAGAATAAAATTTATCTCTATTTGAACCCTCTGTCAATGCACTTCTTGCGGACAATTCGACTGTACTCCTTGCAAGAATCCTCTGGCTCAAATAGAGAAACAATTGAAACTCATTCCTTCCTTCTCTCAGACTTCAATTCAAACATGAAATCATATACACAGCATAAAAAAACAAATGTATAACTGGAAGCAAACATTCATGAGCTTATCAACATCAATACACAGAGAATAACACAAACCATGAATTTGAATCAAAGCTTTCTTCTATTAATTCAAATATCTATACATGTGTGTTCTTACACATCTCTCTGCATGCTCTTCTTCTCTTCAACAATGTTGCTTCATAATGATGTTACAATGCACAATGAGGGTGTCTATATCACATTTCCCTCTTGCACTCTACAACTGTCTAGTCTAGAATTAAATTCTATCTACTTTACATTAACTATCTTAAATGTCGTCTACCTACTAAGGACAAGAGCTATCCACTCAAGGTCCATTTACAATATACAAAGTGCGCCTCATCTTAATGGTTCATTTAAGATTGTGCAACAATTCCAAAGTGTTTTTCAAAATTTGTGCTGGCTTGTCCAGCTGTCCTTCCGCTTCTGCGCTGGCTCGCTTGATGTGGGAGATGCTCCTGCACCATGGAGGCAGTCTTTCCCATAGAATGCCAAATCCCTTTGATTAAGTTGGCAGTGGAACTACTGCCCGACACTACACCACTTGAGCATATTATTTTATATCTCTAGAAACTCGATGAGCAGCATCGTGATGCAACCTTGGAAAATGACGCTCACAAAAAATGTGTCAAGTGCTAGTATGATCGATCCATCCGCCCTCAGATTTTCTCCGAAGGTGGTCTTGTTGGTTGTGGAGCCTGATTATCTTCCTGTTTCATAGGTATTTGTTTTATCCTGTGTTTATACCCTATGAATACTGTACACCCCATAATATTGTACACCCCTCCATGCGGGGGGTTGTAGAGGGGGTTGGCCCCCCTTGCGGAGTCCGGGAGCAAGTAGGCCCCCAGTGGGGGTTCGAGGGAGAAGCACCCGAAGGAAAAATTGCCTTGTAAATGTATATTGTAATTTCATAGTAAATCTAGACCATTCATTATAAGGTCGCAGATCTGACGGTATAAGTTATGTTAGGTTTTTTTTCTCTAGAAGGAAACCCTCTTTTATGAGGGAAATGTATTGCGTCTATGCATCATTAAGAATGTTGTATTATGAGAGAGGAGACGATGAGAGAAAGAAGAGGAAGTTATAGTGATTGTTTTGTAGGTTGTATCCCTTCATTTTCTAGATAATAAAAAGGAAGGACTTGGAAATTTATCTAGTGGACGTAACCCACATTGGATGAACCACACATATCTATGTCTCTATTGTATTGTGTATATTCTATGTTTTGTTTCCTCATTTGTTTTTATTTTATTGCTCCACGATCATGTTTTTCTAACAACTGGTATTAAAGCGAAAGGTAACTCGCAGGAAAAGAGGGTTCCTGGTTTGAGTGGGAGCAATCGTGGAAGATGGAAAGTTTAGGGTCGAGAAATTTAATGGACAAAACTACCAGTTATGAAAGATGAATATGGAAGACTATTTATATTAGAAGGATCTATTCCTACCATTGGGTGGAATAGAAAAGAAGCCGACGAGCATGAAGGACGAATAATGGGAGGTTATTGACAGAAAGACACTAGGAACAATACGGTTGAGCTTGACAGTGTCGGTGGCTTTCAATATTTCGAAAGAAAAGACAATGAAGGAGATGATGAACGCATTAGCTAAACTGTATGAAAAACCCTCAGCATAGAATAAGGTATTTCTAATGAAGAGATTATTTAATATGAAGATGGTAGAAGGTGGGTCTATTGCAGATCATTTAAATGAATTTAATATGGTTACTAATCAGCTAAGTTCTATAAAAGTGGACTTTGATGATGAGGTCAGGGCTCTTCTAACCTTGTTCTCATTGCCAAAAAGTTGGAACGACTTGGTCATGGTTGTAAGTAACTTTGTCTCTGGTTCAAACACTTTAAAATTTTATGATGTTGTTGGTGTTATCCTTAGTGAGTAAATGTGAGGGAAAAGCACAGGTGAGACATCAGGTAATGCGTTAAACATGGAGAATATGGGAAGACAAAAGGATATAGGAAAGGGCTCAGGGAACCAATGGAATTCTAGGAAGGAAAAATATAAATCCAAACTGGGAAAGATAGAGTGTTGGAATTGTGGGAAGAAAGGACATTTGAAGAAAGACTGCAGAGCTCCAAAGAAATAAAGAGATGGACAACAGGAGAAAAATCAGGAAGCAAATGTAACATGTGATGTGTTACAAGATGCTTTGATTCTTTCTGTAGTTAATATTTATGAGTCTTAGGTAGTAGATTCAAGGGCTTCATTTCATGCCACACCCCATAGGAAGTTTTTTCTAGATTATGTTCAAGGTGATTTTGGATAAGTTCATTTGGGTGATGATTCACCATGCAAAATTGTTAGAATTGGAAAGGTAAAAATAAAGAAAAGGAATGGAAACCAATGGTTGTTCAAAGAGGTTAGACATGTTCCATATATAAGGAAAAATCTAATTTCAACAGGGAAGTTGGCAAGTGAAGGTTGTATATCCATATTTACAAATAAGTTGTGAAAGGTCACCAAAGGATCATTGGTAATAGCAAAAGGAGAGAAGGTAGGTACATTTTATTTATGTACTGGTAATACTGCCTCTTCTATATATTTATCTTCTACAGGATTGGATAAAACACTATGGAATCATAGGCTTGGAAACATGAGTGAGAAGGAGATGCGGATACTTCAAAAAAGAAATTTGTTGCCAGATCTTAAACAAATTGATTTGGATTTCTATGAACATTGTTTTTATGGAAAACATAAGAGAGTTAGATTTCTTAGAGTTGAAAAGAAAAGAAGAGTGAAAGGTTCGAGCTTGTGCATACATATGTATGGGGACCAACTTAGGTATCATATCTTGGTGGATATCGTTATTATGTTCTTTTTATTGATGATGAAACTAGAAAAACTTGGGTTTATTGCATTCGATAAAAATCTGATGTTTTTTATACTTTTAAGAAATGGAAAGCTTTGGTTGATAATGAGACATGAAAAATGTTGAAGTGTCTCAGATCAGACAATGGAGGTGAATATTACAGCAAGGATTTTGATGATTAATGTTCATACCATGGGATTTGAAGAGAGAATATAGTTCCATGAACACTGCAAGAAAATGGTGTGTCAAAAAGGATGAACAGGACAATCATGGAGCGTGTACAGATATTGCATGCTGGTTTGCCCTTACAAATATGGGAAGAAGTTGTAGATACTATTGTTTACTTAATAAACAAAGTACCTTCAATCTCTTCGGATGGTGGAATTATCGAGGAGGCATGGACAGATAAAAAAGTAAACTATTCTTTTTTGAAGTCTTTCGATTGTGAATCATTTGTCCATATTGATAAAAAAAATAGAACAAAGCTTGGGGGAAAATCCAAGAAGTGTACCTTTATTGGATACGGTGTTAATGATTTTGGTTATCTCTTATGGGATTATGAAAATCAAAAAATCATTAGGATTAGAGATGTCATATTCAATTAGAAGGTCGTGTACAAAGATCTGTTGCAGGGAAAGAAGCAAGAAAAAGAAAAACCAGAATACATAGTGCTTGATGAGATCACTGAAAAAGAAATTCCAAGGGTACCAGAAAATACAAATGTACAAAAATGGGAGAAATATGTACCTAAAACTCCTGCAAGTGTTGTTAGAATATCTAACAGGTTAAGTAGACCCCATGAACAATACTCTCCTTCATTGTATTATTTATTGTTGACCGATTTTGGTGAATGAGAATGTTATGAAGAGGCAATGCAGGTAGACACTAAAAAGAAGTGGGAGAAAGGAATGAAAGAGGAAATGGATTCCTTGGTAAATAACCAGACTTGGGATTTGGTTTAGTTTCCTACAGGAAAAAGAGCATTGCAGAATAAACAACTTTACAATTTGAAGGAAGAAGATGGAGGCAAAAAGAGGTACAAATCTATACTTGTTGTAAAGGGGTTTGCATAAAAGAAAGGTATAGATTTTGATGAAATATTTTCTCTTGTTGTTAAAATGACTTCAATTAGAACTATTTTAAGTCTTGTGGCAATAGAATATTTGCATCTTGAACAGTTAGATGTAAAAACATATTTTCTCCATAGGGATTTGGAGGAAGAGATTTATATGTAGCAACCACATGCGTATGAGATCAAAGGGGAGGAAACTTTCGTATGTGGGTTGAAGAAGACCTTGTATGGTCTAAAGAAATCTCCAAGGCAATGGTATTTTAAGTTTGACATGTTTATGATGGAACAAGGTTATAGTAGATGTCATTCTGATCACTGTGTTTATTTTAAAAGGATAGAAAATTGAAGCTATACTATCTTGCTATTGTATGTAGATGATATTCTTGTCACAGGGTCTAATATGCAGGATATAAATGTGCTCAAGAAGAAATTATCTAATTCATTTGTGATGAAGGATTTGGGTGCTTCAAATAAAATCCTTGGTATGATAATAACAAGAGATAGGAAAAATCATAATTTGACATTGTCTCAGGGTGAGTACATAGAGAAGGTGTTGGAGAGGTTTAAAATGAAGAATGAAAAACCCGTTAGTACACCTTTGGCCATCCATTTCAAATTAACCAAATAAATGTGTCCCAAGACACGGGAGGAGATAGAATACATGTCCAGGGTCCCTTATTCATCAAAAATTGGCAGCTTGATGTATGCAATCGTTTGCACAAGACCAGATATTGTACATGCAGTGGGAGTTGTGAGTAGGTATATGAACAATCCAGGTAAAGAACATTGGGAGGCAGTAAAGTGGATTCTCATGTATTTGAAAGGCACTGCTACTCATGCATTATGTTTTGGAGGTTCAAACATTGTTCTACAAGGATATGTTGATTCAGATATGGCAGGTAATAAATATAGTAGGAGGAGCACCACAAGGTATGTTTTTACTGTAGGTGGAACATCAGTAAGTTGAATTTAGAAACTGCAAAAGGTTGTTGCACTTTCAACAATGGAGGAAGAGTATGTTGTTACTACAGAGGCTAGTAAAGAGATTATTTGGTTACATAGGTTTATGGAGGAATTGGGAAAGAATAAAGAGAATATCAGGTTGTACTATGACAGTGAGAGTGCCATTCATATTGCAAATAAATCATCATTCCATTTGAAGACTAAGCATATACAACTCAGGTACCATTTCATACGATTCGTATTGGAATATGGACGTTTGAAGTTGGAAAAGATACACACTAGCTAGAATCCTGCAGACATGTTAACAAAGGGAGTAACCAAGGAGAAACTGAGTTCTTGCTTAGTTTCATTTGGTCTTCGAGCATGAAGGTGAAGATGAGAAATTTTCCAGGTCCAAGGTGGATTATAGTCCAACATGTACAACAACAATGAACTTTTTGTGATCAGTCTCCAAGTGGGAGATTGTTGGTTGTGGAGCCTAAATATATTTCTGTTTCATAGGTCTTTTATTTTAGCCGTGTTTATACCCCATGAAGACTGTGCACCCCAGAATACTATACACCCCTTCACGTGGGGGGGTTGCAAGGGGGATCACCCCCTTGACTGGGGGGTCTAGGGGCAAGTGGGCCCCTGGAGGGGGTTTGGAGGTGAAGCCCCCGAAGGAAAAATTGCCTTGTAAATGTATATTGTAATTTCATAGTAAATGTGGAACATTCATTATAGGGTGCAGATTTGACGATAGAAGTTATGTTAGGGTTTTTTTACCTAGAAGGAAACCCTCTTTTATGAGGGAAATTTATTGCAGCTATGCATCATTGTGAATATTGTATTCTGAGAGAGGAGACTGTGAGAGAAAGAAGACAAATTTACAGCGAGTGTGTTATAGGTTGTATCCCTTCATTTGTTGGATAATAAAAAGGAAGGACCTGGAAATTTCTCTAGTGTACGTAGCCCACACTGGGTGAACCACACATATCTTTGTCTCTATTTTATTATGTATCTTCTATGTTTTATTTCCACATTTGTTTTTATTTTATTGCTCCATGATCCTGTTTTTCTAATAGATCTTGTCCTGGTATATCATCAAGATAAAGATCCCTTGGGGGTAGGCAAGTTCAAACCCATGTGGTTCAGACATTTCATTGTGAAGAAGGTTTTAGAAATGGTGCCTATCAACTGGTTTATTTCGAGGGTAACGTTTTATCGGAGCCTAGAAATGGGCTCTACCTTAAGAAGTATTACATTTAGATTGGTCGCCTGAGTGTGACTTCTTGTATATAATGTATAGTTTTACTTATATAGTCTTGTCTTTTTGTTTTATGGACATGTAGTTTATTTTGTTTCTTTTCACTATGGAAGATGTCAAGTGAATCTGAGGTCTATGTTGGGTTCACAGATGGTTCTAGTCGACACTCTCGAAGGATTTCTTCTGTAGCTTGGGTGATCTTTACACTTTTTTGTCAGTTGATGTCTTCTGCAGGTATTTGTCTGGGTGAAGAAACCCATAATTTTGCCCAGTACAGTGTCATAATAGAATTACTACGTCATGCCTTGTCACATGATATTTCTCACCTAGGGATTTATCTCGATGCTCTACTGGTCGTGTCTTAGTTAAATGGATTTTATCATGTCTACGATCCCACCCTTCACCGATGATTCTTTAGGGTACGTCTCTTAGAAATCTATTTTGATTACATTACTTATATTCATGTTCCTAGGAGATATAATCAACTTATTGATACATTGGCTAATCAAGCATTAGATTAGCATATTGCTCACACATAAAAGTAAAAGAACACACATACACGCACATGTAAATAAATTTGTACAAAATGTTTATCCATAAGGAAAAAAGATGTATATATATAATAATGTATCCAAACAATAATGTCATAAGTACAAAAGTGTGCCATAAAGCCTCAAATGGAGCTGGTATACATCGTTGGGCTCAAGCCCTGACTATATAATAGAGTACAAAAGGTGCCCTCAACACATATGTGGTCCAGAACTAAATATGGCCTAGGCCTATTGGCCCTAGTACAATGAAATACAACATTCACAAGACGTTAGAACAATTGAACCCAAGTCCTGGGTACCCCTACAACATGTGGCTGAAAGGCCAGGGGAAGATCCTCTATCTCTGCCATCGACACTACATGAGTGAGAGCTATCAGGTTCCTCTCTACTCATCACAATAGTCTATCAGCCTCTTCGGCTGGTGGTCCTCCTACAACTATTGTTCCTCCTATTGTTGCTAGTCTGGCATCTTCTCGAGGACGATGCCTGGTCCTGGCGAAGTTAGCTGGTCACACAGACCCCACATCTTCATATGACAGATCATTGATTTAGTACTTTGACATTACCATAAAAAGGATAACATTTAAAAAATTAAAAAATTAAATAAATTTAAAATGTGTTTACCTATCTCTTTTTGCTCCTCGCCAAGGGGCATGGGAATATCAGGATCCCTCAGGAAATTGATCCCTGCATAGGGGTAGTCCTCGATCACAGGAATCTAAGAGGCTCATCAGTTAAAAACAATTTCATTGAAGGCCTCTTATAATCACCCCGCACCCTCTCGAGGTAATAAAGCTTCCCACCTGCATAATGTCAGAAAGGAGGAAATATGGACTCATATTGTCTCCCTCAGGCTAAGGCTTGGCACTCTCTCGAAAACGAAAGTGCACAATACAATCCCAAAACCGAAGTTCTTTTTCATTCTTCTTTGACAGTTGGTCAATTTTGTTTCATGTATGTGAGCATGGTAGTGCTCCAGTAAAAAATAGTGGCTTCTAGATACTGAGTTGCATAATGCATCTGTGCACGTGAAGCCTGATGAAGTGTTGTGGATCCTGTGATCCACCCAATCATGTAGAGCACTATATGAAGATTGAGGATGATGATATTGTGAATTGGCACCTAAGATCCTACTTTCTTAGTGTCGGCCTCACAATACATCTCAATATAATCCTCTTTACTTTGCGGTCCTGGAGGAAAGGTTCTCAAGTTTACCGCCTCTCCCCTCCTGGAGAGGTTGGTCAAGAAGTAAATATCCTCCTTCGTTGGAGTCAGTGATTGTCCCTCTAGCATGAAGGCCTCTACATATGGATGTCAGTACTCTATCAAGTGGTTCAGTAGCCTGGGTTGTGCCCTCATGAATCGACACTGAAAAATTTTCCACATACCACATTGCTTAAGCATGGCAATGGCCCCCGGATACTCCTCTACCAAGTCATCTATCTCTTCATATTCCCTTTCTCGCCAATGAATATACATCCTGTTGAAAAACATTTGTGACGTTATCCCCTTATTTCATATTTTTGAAGAATAAAAAATATGTACATGGGATGCCTTTAATATAGTCGCGTATGTACATGGGCTAAGTGTTACTTTTCCCGTGTACATACACGTGTTGGGTGGGAGCAGTCCGCGTACATGCAGGATCAATCATTTTACAAGGGAACGTACCCTCCGAACTATAAATTAAGCAACAAATAATGAATTAAAATGAAAGGAAAGGTCATTTATACTTACTTGGTTCATGTTTGAGGATCTTTCGTCCACCATAGCTCCTCGAATTTGCCTCTTGAAAAAGAGGGTTTTTTGAATTTTTGGTTATTTTCCAATTTGCAATGATTAAAATGAATTGTCCACCTCTATTTATAGACTTTTTTGGCCTTTTTTTCCCCATTTTGGTCCTCTTTTTCCCTATTCTTGGCTTGGTGAGTACTTGAGTTTCTTTTCAAGAGATCTTCTAATGTACTTGTTCTTTTGATCTGGTGTTCTCATGAGACGGGTTAGACTCATATCATCCTATGGTAAAAGTTGTTTTTTGACATTTGCATATAGGTTAGGTTCTCACCACCTTTCATTTTTCATATTGTTGACTTTTTCGCTTTGCCATAGGATCGCTCCCACAAAAGTGCGAAAAAAAACCTTCTATGATGCTTTAGAAGTGTTGTAATTAGGTGGTAGATCCTTCCTCTACATGGATTCCCTAGGTAGTTCCTTTGCTGCATTTTGGCGTCCATGCTGTGAGTTTTTCTCCATAGGATTGAGAGTCCTTTTTTAGTCCCACCATGATTATATATTGAAGCCCCATTCTTCTTCATCGTTTCTGGCTCATACCCAAGGGAATCCCTATGAGCATGGTTTGTTGTATTTCAGGATCACTTAAACTTTGAAAGAAATATCTAACGAGAGATTATTTATTCTTTTCGGTCTCTTTTAGATTACTTAAGAAAAGAATCCTCCCTAGAGTCTTATTTAATCCCTTTTCAGACTCTCTAAAATTGAAAAATATTGCTGAGCGATCTTGTTTCCCTTCATGCTCGTCAAACTAATATTTGAAGGCACATTTGTCTGGTGGTAGTTTGCCAATTTTTTGGTCTAGACGATTAATTTATGAATAAAGGTATGCCCTAGGAGCTTCGGTTCTCTAGGAGAGTATTCTTAGGCATACGTTTAACCCTTTTTCGGGCCCGAGGGACTAAATTTTCAAAAAAGGGCCATTCTCCTTGGTTTTGGTTTATCTCTTTTTCGAGTCTTGGATATTATCTATGAAAATGGAAACCCCCCCCAGAGTCCATAGTTAAGATCTTTTCAGATTCCCTAAATATTAAAAGATCGTCGAGTGACCTTGTTCCTTTCACACTCGTTAATTGGTCCAGAAGGAATCTCTATTTGGCATATGTTTAACCCTTTTTCCAGCCAATAGATTATCCAGGAAAAAGGTATGCCTCGAGAGACATATCTCGCCGAGAGATTTATCCTAAGTTATATTTTATACTTTTTCGAGCTAAGGAGAATAAACTTAGAAAAATGTTGTGATTCCATAGTTAAGCTCTTTTCAGACTCCTTAAAATTGAAAAGATAACCAAGTGATCTTGTCTCTATCACACTTGTTAAAATGGTTTTGAAGAGAAGTCCTTTCGGTATAATCTTAACCCTTTTTCGAACCAATTGGAAGAATTACGAAAAAATAACTCTCTAGAGTCTCTTTTAGTGTTTTTTAGACTCTCTAAACATGAAAAACCACTGATCTTACCTTCTCTAGGCTCATAAAAATCCACATGGAATAAATCTTGTTGTGTCATAATTAATCGCATCATATGTCTCATCCTTGCATCTTTGGCTTGATTCCGACTTCATGTTTCTATTAACTGAACCTTCAAAGCATTCGTTAAATGAAATACTTGCAACACTTTTTCCCTCGTGATCTGACACCTTGACCCATGGAGGAATTTTCTCGAGTGTCTTTATCCTGCACATGTCTCCTTGCACTGAGCATCAGTATGTTCCATGGGCTTGGAACTAGTTTGCTTGCCCACGACACTCGTTCCTCCTTTGTAACATAGCATTCTTTTATTATTTTTCAAGCTGGTTAAAAGTTTGAAAAAGACAAAAAAAATCAAATATTCCAAAAAGAGGGGATGGGATATACATACTCTTTTTTCTGCAACAAGATAGTCACCCTTGGACAAAGCACATCCTTCCATTTTTTTGCCAAGCATTGGGATATAGTATGACCTTAGGAAGCTATTCTCATTACATATAGTTGTGTCCTCCTCCATTTGGTTACTCTTCCAAACATATGGAGAGTTTTTGATGCCTCCTATATCACAAAATTATGTCAATAATATGTTGCCTGAGTCTCATCATTTCATTGTCCTTTTGTCCAAGGGAAGTTTTATCCAGCCTGAGTCAGACATTATACAATTTATTTCTTGACTTTCATGATTTGGCCATCCCAAGAGTCCAGTCAAGTTCGGATTCAAAATCAATGAATTTATGTTCCTGATGATCGAGATCCTCTAGTGTGTTATGAACATAAATATACATATAAAATATATATTAATAACATAATAATTAAATGATAATTAATAAATAATAATTATTAATAATGAAAGGACATGTCTAAAGGACATGACTATCGGTTAAGAGAACCCTTGCATGAGTATATATGCGAGCCATCATTCTCATTTGTAATCATCTTACTATGCATTCTTATATATATATATATATATATATATATATATATATATATATATATATATATATATATATATATATATATATATATATATATGGATTTGATTACTATATTCCAGATATTTTGGATTATTTGTGACAACACGTCGAAGACCTTAGGGTAGTGAGTCTTCCACTCCTATTGTACTCCTACCTGATATTTTGAAGATCTCCAGGTTGTTTCTCAAGTTATGAAGTCCTCATCTCGAGCCACAAGCATCAATGCTTCTTGAAGATGCATATCATATTGTACTTGTAAATCTTCAGATGATCTTGAGATGTAGATCTGTTGTGTATTGTTCATGGCTTCACTTTATATGGACATTTATATTTTGTCTAGTATTCATATATGACATGGATTTTCAATGTACTTGATTGGTAGCCATGCTTAGTTCATCCTGAGCATGGGTATGCCTGCCTCAGATAGATTATCATTATTTTTCAGATGGCACGCTCATGAACACTCGTCTCAGTCTCACTCAACTTTGTTCTATTGTAATGTATTTTAGTCATTAGATTCTCTTCTAACATCACACATTAGGGTTCATCTTTTATAGTCCAAAATACCTTATATGTGCATACAAGACATTGGCCCTTCCTTTTGCATACTTTGCCAAAATACTACTAAGGCTTCCTTTTAAAAAACAATTTTTTGGAGAGTGTACACACCTTGCTGAACCAATATCCCTCGTACACACGCGTGATGCATGCTAGTTATCTCACCTACACATGTGTGGTGCATGCTAGATAGCCCGTGTTTACCTCCAAAAGTTACAAAAAATATAAAATTGCACAGAATTCAACGGAGTTTACGGGATATGAAGGGTTTCCTAATCATTTTACCCCTTGTATCCCATCCCCTAACTGAATAACCATGTTTTTCTCATATAAAAGAGGTATTTGGGTGTCATTTATGACATAAGCAAGCAAATAAGAAATTTTTTCCAAAATTCCTTCCCTTTCTTAGCCCAATATTTGCATCCGATTCTGAGTTTTAGCCTCAGCCTTCCCCTCTAGCCTTTCTCCTTATGGAACCCTTCCTCCTTCTCTTGGTGATAAGTTGGTTGCAAGAATATAATGTGGGATTGATGCACTTGGATCCATGACAGAGGATCCTAGACTTGGTTCGTGGTGTGGTTTCCGACAAAGGTTGTAATCCTTTTTATCAAGAAATTGAATAAAAGAATTCGTCCTTGTCCCAAAATCTTATGTTTGTATGTTTTTGTTGATTTATTCATTTATATCTATGTCTAAACTTTGAAAGTGATCAGTAGAGATTACATATGTTGTTGCATTATATTCCTAATCTTTTGCAGTTCATCTTTGGGAGGAGATCCGTGATCTACGAGGCGAAAACAAGTGAAAGAGGTCTATGCCAATTGCAAGGACTAAAGGTGCACTCATTAACCCTCTTTCACCTCTCTCATCACTTTGTTTATATGGTTTTGGGGTAGCTTAAGGGTAGAATTGTATTTTAAGGGAGTTAGTGCTATTCCTTTACCTTAGAGCCAGTATAGGGGGATTTTCCCCGTAGCACTTAGTTGTGTGATTATTTATCTTTTCGTTACCTGTTGTTGGTCCTGATATTAAACTTAAGGCTCAAAGACTAATGTCAGGAATCAAGAACATAAAGGAATGTTTTGAAAGGTGCTTTTTATTCCGTTAGTTATATAAGAATTAATCCTCAAATGAAATTAATGATAGAACATGACATAGGTCGTATTTCGTTGTCTGAGTCGATTTGTAAAATCAGATAATGTGGGAGAAACTTAGAAAATTGTTAAAAAAAAATGAGGCATCAATGAAAGATGAATCTTACCTTGTTTACAGTAGAAGAAAATAAAGAATGCACCCTTGAAAGGATACAAGATACAATGATCCAAGTAGCTCATAGGTCTTGTATTTACTTATAGTGAATATAGAGGAAAAATTGCTTGCTTATCGAATAATCGATTTAAAGTGATTACAGTAGTAGTGGTACTAAATTGAAAATACTCACTTGTCAAGGAATAACATAAAGAAAGCTAGAGATATTGATCCGTAAATATCTTTTAATGACTATGGTTGAGTTATTAAGCATGTGTGTATTAACCATTCAGGAAGCTAATGAAAGAGGATGAAGATACGAGGATTATATCATATCCATAAACTAATATACATAACTGAACATAAGCAATAAGAACATAAAACCATAACAAGAGAAGTGATAACGTATTTCGACACAAAATTGCCTACATCTTTGGGCCTTTGTCTCAGTGGGGGAGGCTTCTTTATTAATTATTCAATGATTTCAAAGCGCATCAAAAGTAAATCAAATGGAATCCATTATGATCACGATGTGTTTTTCTCGACCTCAGAAATCCAACACAACTGATGGCATTGAAAAATAATGAGTGTAGCTCCCATAAATGGCCCGCAAGCGTCTGCTTCTCAATAGCTTCCCTACATAAAAATGGATTTGGCTTGGATTTGCTTCAACATAAATATGATATGACTGTCCCCCATGGCCTCAAACAAGCCTGATTTATATAGATCTAAATTCAGTTATCCTTCCCCAACTTCCTCCCAAAATTTGGGCTAAAAAAAATCCCAATATCTCCCAACAATGGCAAAAATCTTCAATAACGGGCATAAAAATCAATATAAAATCCAAAACTATAATATAAAACCCACTTTGGTTTAATTATAGGACTTATCCCCTCATTCCCTGCACGCACACCCTTAAATAGGTCATATGAAAGCCATATATGGCCAAGCGCCAGTCCAAAGGGCTACGCACTGGCCTTAAATCTGCAAGCACCTGGATTTATGGCATAAAGCATGTGATCGGGGTCCCCAAACATTACGCTCACCATCTGTTGGATTACTGAGAGGGGGGGTGAATCAGTAATAGCATAATTATAATCCTTTTTCCTCAAATTTTATATCAATGTAGAATTATTATCCAATAATGAGCAGTAAGAAATAAACAATCACACACATACACAGTACACCAGTGTTTTACGTGGAAACCCAAATTGGGAGAAAACCACATAATGTTTTTTATTATATGTCTTGAAGAATTAGATTCATTGGAAGTACCAACTTCCTTTGTTTTCCAATTTCAACTGGAAGGAGGCTCCAACCCCCTAGTTTCTCA
>ML779408.1:713442-738906 GCA_009831015.1 Picea engelmannii
TTCAATAGCCCCTTTACTAAAGCACTTGCCTCCTCCAATATGTCTCGGGTTCAAGACCCATGAGTTCTATAAAAATTTTCCATTCAAACTAGTGATGGGGTGCCACGTGGTATCCCACGTCTGGCCACATGGCACCCTTTCATTGGTCCTCCATGATGCCACATGTCAACATGCAATTGGTCCACAATGTGCCACTTATCCACACTGCATTGATCCCTGTCATTGCCCAGTCACCCTGCTGTCGTAATGCCACATGTCACTATGTTGATGTCATCATGGTGATGTCATCATTGACTTTTTTCCAGTTTGATTGTGGATTTTTTAGCTATTTGGGAAAGCGATCAGAGTGATATAACTATCACATACGATGTTCATTTGAGGAAGTAAATATATGGTTGGAATCAACACGTTGAGCTGGGAACAATGGAATTGGTTTCGTTTGATTCTGAGAAATTTAATTTTTGAGCCTTTTTTGGACCTGGGAAGCCTCCTCGATCCAATTCTGGATCACACCTACCCACTAAAGAACCTTTTGGTCCCCAAAAGGTTACTGACCAGTCAAAAAGCTCTAGATAGGCCACCTGAATTGTCCTCTATCTTTGAACTCTATCTTGTGCACCTGTCTCATCAAGATCAACTGTAACACGATCATGACAACTGACAGCATATTGTTAGCCATTCGAACCCTGTCACATTTTACTGAAGCCACTATCATCCATGTAGAAAACATTGTTAATGATAGCATAAAAAAGACGACTGCAAATGAGCTGATATACTTGTAATATTTGCACGACATGAGCTTATCTTGAAGCATCTTATGATTGATTTTCCATTCAACAATCATTTCCTGTTCTTGCTTAAGATCGATTACTTCATTTGAAACAATTATTGGTTTGTTGCTTGCTTGAACTGTCTTCTTTAATTGTTCCATTGTTTGAAGTGTTTTATTTTCCTTAAAATGATGAGCACGAACCACATAATATTGACCTGCTTTGGTTAATTGATATTGATTATTTGTCCTGTAGAATATTGCCTTACGATCATTAAGTATGGACTACCTAAGACCATTCCACATTCTCTTACTGACACTACATCACATGTTACTTCATCCACATACTTAGATGAAATTGCAAATTTGATTGTGCACTGCTTTGTTATGTGCATTAGATGATGATTTCTTATCCATTTAAGTGTGTAAGGCTTATGATGTACTTCTGTTTTTAACCCCAATTGCTTAACCAATTCTTATGAGATTAGATTAGATTGAGATCCACTATCGATTAATGTGTCTATCTTAGTGTGTCAGATGATGGTCCTTATATGAAACAAGTTACTTCTACAATCAATGCCTTCACCAATTTTACCTGTCATACCAACCAATGAGACCTTTGATTCATCACCTGAATCTGATCCCAAGTCTGTGGGTATTGTTGTCTCTGCAACTGTTTTCCTTCCCTTATTTTCCTTGAACCACTTTGGCTTCTTCTCGGGATGCAACTGCCAACAATGGTCTTCATCATTCCCCTCTTTCTCAAAATGCTTGCAAGAAGGCTTCTCTTCCTTTCTCGCCACTGCATTTTCCTTTTTTCCTATCTACTTCCTCTTGTCCTCTTTCCTTGAAGACGATTCCCCTAATACACCTGCTTTCCTTGCTTCAATATACGTCGCTTGAACAAAAACCTCATCAAGGTTAGTGGGTCCAAACATGAATACAACATCTCTAATATGGGCAGGTAAACCTCCTATATACTTCATAAGGGTTTCCTGTGTATGTAAAGGGATATCTAACATCAAAGCCATTTTTTGAAAGCCATCTATATACTCTTGCATTGTTTGTCCTTTTCTTAGTTTTAAAGATTGTCATTCAATTAATGCGTTTTCTTTATAACCCAAAGGATAGAATTGTTTTCTACATGCATCAATGAAACTTTTCCATGATGGAAATACATTACCCACTTGTTGCGTTCCATTTTGCAACTTGATTTTCCACCATATGAGATTTGTGCCTGCAAGTCTCAAAGATGCCAACTTAATTTGTGTGGCCTCATCCTTGATCTGTTGCACACCACAGTAAACCTCCATTTGCCCGACCCAATTGTCAAGTCTCTCTGCATTAACTTCACCATCATATATGGGTAACTCAAATTTAATATCAAGTTTTAATAATGACATTTCATTCTTATGTTTATGAACATGTTTCCTTGCATTGGATTTAGAACTTGAACTTGAAGAAGAAGGAGAAGAAGGAGGTGATGACGGAGGTGAAGGAGGAATCTGAGGATGATCCTCTTACTTTTCATTTTTTCCCTTTGAAGATTTCCCAAGAACTGGTCTCTTTCGTTCCAAGTAAATATTTCCCAAGAACTGGTCTCTTTCGTTCCAAGTAATCCTCATGCAAAACTTCCACCATCTTCGACATAGCAAGGAAAGTTTTTTGAAACTCTTTCTCATCAAGAGAAAGTCCCTCTTCCGATGCCATATTCTCGCTGTGAGAAGTTCTCTTTCTCAATCCAATTAATGGATTCTCTTTAACAAGCTCACCTTCAACACCCTGTATCTTTTCCTTGGTTAACATGCAAAACTCAAATCCAAACGTCAACTAGCTCTGATACCACTTGATCCGTAAATATCTTTTAATGACTGCGGTTGAGTTATTAAGCATGTGTGTATTAACCATTCAGGAAGCTAATGAAAGAGGATGAATATAAGAGGATTATATCACATCCATAAACACATATATAGAACTAAACATAAGAAATAAGAACAACAAACCATAACAAGAGAAGTGATAATGGAGTTCGACACAAAATTGCCTACATCTCTGGGCCTTTGTCTCAGTGGGGGAGGCTTCTTTATTAATTCTTCAATGCTTCCAAAGTGCATCAAAATTACATCAAATGGAATCCATTCTAATCTCTCTGTGTTCTTCTCTACCTCATAAATCCAACACAACCGACGACACTGAAAAGGACTGAGTGTAGCTCCCAGAAATGGCCCGCAAGAGTCTTCTCCTCAACAACTTCCCTGCATAAAAATGGCTTTGGCTTGGCTTTGATTCAACATAAATCTGATCTGACTATCCCCCATGGCCTCAAACAGGCCTAGTTTATATAGATCTAAAGTTGGTTATCCTTCCCCAACTTCCTCCCAAAATCCGGGCTCATAAAAAGCCCAATATCTCCCAATAATGGCCAAAATTTTCAATAACAGGCATAAAAATCAATATAAATCCAAAACTATAATATAAAACCCACTTTGGTTTAATTATAGGGCTTAGCCCCTCATTCCCTGCACGTGCACCCTTAAATAGGTCATATGACAGCCATATATGGCCAAGCACTAGCCCAAAGGGTTGCACGTTGGCCTTAAATATGTAAGCACCTGGATTTATGGCATAAAGCATGTGATTAGGGTCCCCAAACCCTGCGCTAACCATCCAAATCCCAACACCCAATCCGTAGCTCCAAGTCAAATGGGATATGAGGGCCGAGAACCGTGGGCCGCCTACCACATGTTGCACGCGATCAGAGTTCGGAGTATGGTCCTGTGGTGGGAGGTGCTAAGGGTAATGTTACACAAAAATACGCGGGCTGGGGATTATCCCCAACCCCCTTCTGCCCATTACACATTACAACACTTTAACTAAATTATAGTGGGTTATAAAACTCAAGCTTCAATGTGGCGTGTTGGTCAATATCCCCTTTACCAAAGCGCTTGCCTCCTCCAATATGTCACGGTTTCGAAACCCATGAGTTCTATAAAAATTTTCCATTCAAACTAGTGATGGGGTGCCATGTGGCACCCTTTCATTGGTCCTCCATGATGCCACATGTCAACATGCGATTGGTCCACAGTGTGCCACTTGTCCACACTACATTGATCCCTGTCACTACCCATTCACCCTGCTGTCGTGCTGCCACATGTCACTATGCTGATGTCAACATGGTGATGTCATGTTGATGTCAGTATTGACTTTTTTCCAGTTTGACTGTTGACTTTTTAGTTGTTTGGGAAAGTGGTTAGAGTGAGATAACTCTCACATACGACATCCATTTGAGGAAGTAAATATATGGCCGAAATCAGTGCGTCGGGCCGATCACAATGGAATTGGTTTCGTCCAATTCCAAGAAATTTCATTTTTGAGCCTTTTTTGGACTTGGGAAGCCTCCTAGATCCGATTCTGGATCATATATGGAATACAAGAGAAACACATAACTCAAACAACACAAAAGTTGGAATCTTTGTCTGCACTTGTATTAATAGTCACAAAAGGGGAGTTTTCTCAATTACATCCAGCAAGAAGCAGCCTATGATAAGTCTCTAATCTATGTATTTATACAAAAATGATCTCAACCTAACGGTTGGACTTCTCATATTTAAAAATGATAAATATTATAATATGTAAAACCGAAAGGCTCCATAAGTGTTTCCTCAATCTATTCATTTGTAGGTACAGACGTTTCTTTTCCATATCCTCCAGGTCGGAAACAACTAGCATCTAATCATGACCCATGTGAATGGTATGGATAGTTTGTTTCACTTGTTTCTAGATGTGATGGCTTTCCCATGTTCGACACACTGGATGCATCTTCTTACTAAATGCACTACTAAACTGGAAGGTTATGTTGTTTCATTCGCCTTGAAGATGTACAACTTCTTTTCTATATGAGGCAACCTATCCTGTATTTTCTTTGCTTCCAAAGATATAGTTTGTAGCTGTAAACTGGGATTTACTATCCATCTGTTTATCTGGATAAGGTCGATTTGTTTCAATTGATGGATGGTCGTCCGAGCTTCTTCTATGATTGTCTTAGAATTATGTTGATTTTTCGCTATGTCAATCTGCCCCAGGGCCACATAAATGATATCTCTTTCAACGTCCAGTAACCCTTTGTCGAGTGAAGACAGTGCTTCTTCACAAGATTTATTTACTTCCCTAGCTATTCTTTTGATTTTATCTAGATTTGTCTCCCAGGCCTTCAGGATTATGTCGCCTCGAGTTTTCTCAGAGAGAGACCATTGAGGGACCTCTACTACTTCATCCTTTGCCGCTATTGAAATGACATCCTGGAACTTAGCCCGAGCTACAGTGGCTTCTCTCTCCTTAATGTAAATGTTATTTAGAGAAAGGTCTGCCACTCGATAACAACTTTGAACAACTTCCACTTTCATAAAAAGATCTTGTTGGGATAATTCTATCCTTTCGTGCACCTCCAATGCCTAAGCTTGGAAATATGCCATCTCCACTGTTGTAACTTCAGCTAAATCTATCTTGGAATGAAGTTGTTTGAACAATTCTTCCTATTGAGTGGCTAATTCTCTATTGGCCTATGAATTCCGAGATAGCTCATCCAGGTTGGTTTTGAGCTGTTGAATTTGTTGCCTGTCACCGAATCTAATATGTTCAAAATCTTTATTCATCTAATTTATCATCTCTTTTTCCATGGTTATCATCTAGTCTTGCAATTGTCTTACCAACAGATTTATCTGTTTCAGTTGCTTCGAAAGATTTTCCACTGAACATTGATTGGCCATGGCAAAGGCCCCCAACGAACTTTCCATATCCCTAGCGAAATCTGTATCATATAGATCCTTTCCGTCATATATCATTCTTTGCCTTTTTACTGCTTCACCATCCTTTTGATGCATTTCTCTTTTTTCTATAACCCTTCTCTTCTTACTGAAAAATAAGTCAGAAGGGGGCATCTCTTCAGCTGAAATTGGAGTAAGGTCTTCTATAAATATGACTTCAACATTTGGATTTCCTTGACTTGACTATATGGCATTAATGACATAATGGGACTACCTATTTCAATGGAAGGTTGTTGCCATGCTATGTTGGTAGCTAGTTTATTTGGTGTGGATAGTGATGTATCATGTCCCTTTTTTATCAAAGCTTCAAATTGAGCCTTTTTTTCAAAGTCGGGTGGGGTCGACATTGAAACTTCCAATTTTTCAATTAAGACTTCCATTTCCTTTGGGTTTTCCTCAGTTTCCTTTTCTACATAGCTCCCTGTCCCAAAACCAGGAGGTATAGTCTCTTGAGTAGCGGAAGGCGTTGCTGACTCTCCATGCAATACTTTGGGTAAGATATTATGTCTATGCTTTTGGAAGCTGTAAAAACAGGTTAGTTGGTCTGGAGCTAGAGTTTGGACTTTGCTCAACACTTCCTGGTACAACCTTACTCCCTAGAATATTTCATCCTGTGGGGAAGCTTCATGCTCACATTTCTTCAGATTGTATAGAGCCAGGTGATTTCCCAAGATCTTCTAGGGATCATGCTTCTTGAACTCAATATTAACCAATTTGATTTCTTCTAGGGTTGCGACCTCTACTTTCGAGTGGCCAAAATCTAACATTGAGAACATACCAACCTGGAGAGGGAAGGTCGACCATACTTTTTTTTGTGCCGCTTTTAATTATTTACTGATCCCCCTATCACAGTTTTATATGCTACCTCTCAGCACACTAGTTGATCTGGTAAAAGCTTTGGTAAAGCATATGGGGGAACTGAACACCCAAAAACTTTGATGTAAGAAAAATGTTCCTCAATGTACCAATTTTCTATTTTCCCAAGGTTTTCCATGATCCTATCTGAAATCCTGGGAGGCGGGCAATCATAGAGGGCGATATGCATTGGCACCACCACGTAATGACATATTTCATAAAATAAATCTCGGGCTTTATCTTCCCAGAGCTTGGAGTGATATAAATTTATGGGTTCGACGTTGGTTGGGGTCCAACTCCAACTCATCAAAGGGAACGATGTCATAAAACAAATGGCATCCATAATGTACGTTGACATGTAGAAAGGGGAAGGTTTCCTTTTATCCTTCATCGAATGATACTCTATGATTTCCTTGGCCATATTGTCCGATAACATCTTAGCCCAGTTGAAAGAGAAACCTTMTGCCACTTTATGCATAATTGGTACCCATGCCAACAAGAAATGAGCAGATTCCTTCTGCAACTTGAAAAGTCTACACAACATCATAGCCACATAAATCATATGGGTGTCTAATGTTGTTGTGGAATATATGTCGTGGGTGTCTAATGTTGTTGTGGAATATATGTCGTGGGTGTCTACTATGAATTTATCAAGGTGTCCCCACSAGTCTTTGATTAAGTCAGGGTAGTTCTTTCCATATTACGTGCACTCTTCTTTGTCGAAATCCATTAGGAAAGWGACATTGTAATTGTGTTTCAAAACTGGGGATAATTTTTACATTACCTGTAAATGCTCTGGTCAAAAAGACCCAACAAAAACTTTTTTTGAATTGCCGATACTTCTGGTTGCAATGTCCACGTTCTCCATAGCCTAGCCTATCATGTCATTGTATGACATAAGCCTTGGCCATGCAGCTATTTTTTGCAGCTCTGATTGAGCTATATCCCTGAGCTTTGTCTCATGGGTTTCAGTGACATCGTCGCCTGAATCCTCTAGGTAGTTTATCAGTTTGTATTGAAAAATATCAAACACCTGCGTTCAGGTTTTCATGGTATCTATAGCTCTCAGTGAAGTATCCGAGAGAACATATGTGTTCAGGTTCACGCTCTCACCAACTTCTTTAGCCATTTTTTGTGGTGCCATGCTATTTCGATCTCAGAACTATGTTACCTATTATAGGGAAACGCGTAAACTTCTTAGATTGCTAAAACTTGTTGTTCTAAGGGAATGCAAATATAGCTCAAAATCTGATATCCTTACTCATCTTAAGCGTATTGATTTGTGAATACTTTATTGACGACGCATTCATTTACTTTAATGAAAATATCTATGCGGTGATATGCAATCTATATTGAAATTATTACCGTTGATATGTTATTAATGCCATTAATATTTGGGGGTTTGTGATCGGGATCTTGGATGAATAAGATTTGAATTTACTTGAACTATGATTTAGCGAAAAATTAATTGCGAGATAATCGTATTTAACTCATTAATTAATCGTATTTAACTTTAAAACTTTTCGGGTTTTCGGACTTCAGGATATTTGATAATAGCTCAAGATAGGATCCCTGAAACTCGAAATCGCGATGAGGTTAATGATTTGATAATTATCTTTAACTTTGATTAACCCTGCTTAGTGTTTAAGGTATTTTGAAAGTTCAGATTTCGTGAATTTAGAGCGTGATGAATGGCGAATATCCAAACTCCAAACGCGTGAAGTTATTACTTAAATTTTAATTGGGGTTTAGTTTTATTAATTGGGGTTTAGATTTTAGGCATTTACTATTTCATACATTGGCAAATTAACTTTATTAAAATTTTGAACAGGCCACTACCCATAGTGATGTGTCAAATCTTACGAAGGTATACATGTACGGTGACTAGGATTTTTTCAAACACTCTTCTGGTATCGGGAATTTGAAGTTGCGACATGGCAAAACGTTCGAAGTACGAAAATCCAAAGTATAAAACTTCGAAGAAGTCTCTAGGGGATTAACCTTTTAATAATCAGGCGGCTCCAAAAACTCGGGGAAAAAGGAAACGTTTGATCAATGGGGAAACTTAATCGACTGTGGACCTCGTGTGTGCCTTAAGGCTAAAAAATGAAATTGATTTATCATTTGGAAACCGACTTCTGAGATAGAGTAAAAGGATAGGGTAAATCTTCAAGCTTATAATCTTAAATATGTTCCAACACCTGTCTGGTTGGTATTAAACTAATTAAATTCATAGATTATTTATATTGAAACCAAATACCTCATTCTTGTTTGACATTTGAGTGTTGGAAGCTCAATCCCTTCACTTATTAATCTCACTATTTTTCAATCCATTAGACATATATCTCAGTATTCTCATATTTAGTGACATTTTTGTCCATTTTGTAGGGAAGTAATGGAAACTTGATTTCATCCAATGCTTATGTGTTCCTTTTCTTTTACATGCATATTGCATTATAATTATTCTATGTCCTATGGTGGCATCAATAATATGGTAGCTACAACGAAATCTGATGTGGTTATGCCATGTTCATTCCATACTCATGTTGTTTGGTTTATGTATGCTTCATGATTACCTACATGCATCCTAGAAGTTACCTCATGGTTCCATATTTGTGCCTATAGTAGTGAAACTACCGTGCATCCATGACCTCCATTGCTATCACTCTTATTATTCCAACACACATTTTATAAATTGTTGGACTCATTTTCTTAATATGTATCCTTAAAATTAACATATACTCAATTGTAATAACTCAGTCTTACCTTTAAACATTATTTGTAATTTAGCTCGATGTATTGACTGTCTATTATAGATCTACTACTACCACCTTCAGAGATGTACCAAGCCTGAACAAATAAATCAAAACATTAGGGTTTATGTACTCCCTCTCATAGATCCTTTGGCATGTGAGACAAATTAAACACACTTTGTTTGTTTATTAATATGTTCTTTTCAAATCCTAAATTATAGAGGGTGACAAATTTTATGAATGGGTTGATCAACAAATCAATTCAATCTATTCCTTAGCAGTCTTTGAGTACTCCAATGTGAGAGACAAGAATGTCATTGGAAGAGGGGGTATAAAATGGCCCATTGACAAAGAAGGAAATGGGTAGTGAATCTTCCATGAATGCCATGTTGACTATCTATAAGCGTCTATGAACTTAATCACTACCACCAACAACATGCCACCACAAGTGATGGGAAATCGAGTTGTCATGAACCTATTCAAGTTAGAGATAGTAGGTTCATGATTTGATTTTTCAAGTCTAATTGATGTGTAGCTACACAGGTAAAATCCACCACCTCTACAACCTCACATGACTGCCCTTTCAATACATTCTTGTTGCACCTCAAATTCTACATAATGTCATCTACATTTTTCAATATAACACCAATTGTTGTCCTTGATTCCTCTTAGCTACACCAACATGAAATCACCATTGATTCCACCATTATCGATTTTTTCGACTTGTGTGTGTTTATGTTTAAATATATTTAGAATGCAAGAGTAACGAACAACAACAATTGTTCCCATGCCATATCAGAAATGGTTACATTTCAATTTAAACTACAATTAGATAATTGATTATGTCCTACAATTTTTATTGGGATTTTTTTCTTTCATTGTTAAATTTTGTAAAATTGACATTCACAATTTTTAATTTTCGTTATTTGGTTTTACTATGAAACTTTAGTTTCTTGCTTTTGTTGAAAAAGAAAACCTCTACTACAAACTCAATATATGATGTATTTTAATATCTCATGAAATATGACCCTATTATGGAATTAACTAAGTGTATTTATTATAAATGAACATTTCCTGAAATAAATCCATGTTGTTTGTTTTTAGAGTGTAGCCACATGTCCCATGCTTAATAAGAAATCACAATAGAGACTTCTACTAGTGAATGTTTGGTGGAGGTCTATTTTGAAATAGAAAACTATCTTTGGTGGATGGTCATCCAATTTCATCTTAAGGTTGCAATCAATTACTCCCTAGGATCTACAAAGTTACGATTAGCTTCTAGATTTATAAAAATCAAAACAAATAGGTTGGAAATATTACCTTGAACCTTGATCATAGTGTACTAATAATCAACTTGTTAGTTTTCTAGTGTTGTATATATTATGGGTGGCTATGCTACATTTTCAACAACTAGGTTCTTGTATGCATTCAACACTATTTTCCAATTATTTATATTTAGACTATGTCTCGCATAGTGACCTCTAATCTCATAATAATAACAAATTATGATCTCCATCTTCTTGTTAGATGTGTGTGGTTTACTATGAATAAGCTAAGTCACCCCTTGAAAATTTGTATGAAAGGATGATTTACATCCCTTTCTTTAGTAGGATATCCAATGCCAATTGAACATGGAGTTGTGGCATAGAGAGAGTGGCGCTATAATTTCGAGGTCAACTTTAGTTGGTTAAAAAAATGATGATTGTTTTAAGATAACTCTATAAAACTTACGACTGTAATGTGGTAGCAATGAACTACATCATTAGATMTATAGTAATTGARAAAAACAAGTAGGTTGGAAATATTACCTTGAACCTTGATAATAGTGGACTAGAAATCAACTTGTTAGTTTTCTAGTGTTGTATATATATTGGGTGGCCTTGCTACATTTTCCACAACTTGTATGCATTCAWCACAATTTTCCAATTATTTCGGTTTAGACTATGTGTTGCATAGTGACCTCTATTCTCATAATCATAACAATTTATGATCTCCATATTCTTGTTAAATGTGTTTGGTTTACTATGAATAAGCTAAGTCAACACTTGAACATGTCTATGAAAGGATGATTTACATCCCTTTATTTAGTAGGATTTCCAATTCCAATTGAACATGGAGTCGTGGCATGGAGCGAGTGGTGCTATAATGTCGAGGTCAATTTGATTGGGTTAAAATAATGATGATTGTTGTAAGATAACTCTATCAAACTTATGACTGTAACATGGAAGCAATGAACTGGATAATTAGATCTATATTAATTGAGCAAAACAAGTAGGATGGAAATATTACCTTGAATTTTGATCATATTTGTCTTCTATATGAAGCATTACATTTTAAGAATGAAATTTTAGAATCATCTTAAATGTATAAACACATTTAAAATATCCCAAAGGGGAATTTCTTGTCTTGACAAGAAGCAAGTCAAAGAAACACATTTATCTCACCCACTTTCCTCACCACTGGAATCATAATCCTCTCTTGGATTCAAATCCAAATGTAATTTATATTATATTTTATATGTTACAACATAGTGATTTTTAATTTTAAGACTTTGACATAGAAAATATTAATGCCAATAAATGTAATAAAAATAGAACACTTCCTCCTTGGATTCGTATCGTGTTGTCTTGTATGGATTGATGACATGAACAATTTGTCTAATCATAGGCCCATTTGATTTTTGATTTCTTGGAGGGAAAAATAAATGTGTATGCATAAAATGTGTTATATCATGAATGTTTCTCATTTGAAATTTCCTTGGTTGTCTTGCTTGTATCAAAACCTTCTTGAACCTTTTACTTAGATCCCAAATTGAGGATGGATGGGTGGATTACCTTTTGGGAGGATGTGCCTAGTGAACTATGGCCTTTCCACATGGGTGAAAACTTACAACATTTGGTGTAATTAGATATGAATCATTCGGGGGGGACTTGAAGTTGTTTCTACGGCCCTTAAATTCACCCATTTTGATGAAGAAAAGAAAACCCATTTTTGTAATATAAATAAGGGGTATGAGGTAGATTAGGGGATCATCATCATCAAATAATTATCTAAGATTGAATTGTTAGTGAGACAAGTCTGTTTTAGAGAACCTTTTTGGAGTTTTTGGGATTGGAAGCCTGTTTTGAGAGCTATAGAGTTTGGATGAGGTCGAAGTAGTTAAGGGTAAGGTCATAAGATGTGGAGGTTGGTGTGATCCTGGTTCATCTCACTACTCATTACTCAGATGTAATGCACACAACACTTTTTGATGAATAAGAATAAAGAAGAAGAATATCCTTATGGATGTATCCCCAAGGGGGGTGAACCACGGTAAAACCATGTGTGAAATCTATTTTGATGTGTTATTATTTTTGTAGTATCTTTGAATGGTTAGATAGATGAATGGATGATTTACTTACAACGTGCACTAGATTAAACATGAAAATGAATGAATGAATGAATGAATGAATGAATGAATGAATGAATCTAATGAATAGTAGAATAGAATGCATGGTTAAGTAGAAAGAAGAAGTAAGAAAGAATATCCCCCAATCCCTTCCATGACTGCAGACATTTGTGTCCTACAGTCCTACATAAACCATCTCAGGTGAGACTATGTTGTGCACTCTTTATGTGGTTTAGCTTTCTGGTTTACCAGAAGGGTCGATGGTGATAAGGGTTTTGTTGGAGAACTAAGGTAGAACCCACATTGGCCCATAAGTCCAACAACCACCTCATTTTGAAATGAAGTTAATTGGAGCAGCTAAGGGACTAGTACACGATTTTTGGCATGAGAACATTAGGCCTTCTTCCAACCAAAAAGTTGTACTAAAATTGAGAGGGGGATCTAGGGACCATGAACCCCATATTAAACACTTTCTTGACATTACACAGAGAGAATTGTATGAGAGATTCAAGACAGTACATAGTGCACTTAAATTGAGCCAAATATCTTTCCATAAATGCAAGCCTTGGTATGTTCGAATAAACACAATTCGTAACACATGTTGTTGTATATATCACATTGAGTATGGTTATTATTATTACACACACACACACACACACACACGTATATATTGTTTCGTGTGTTGCATAACACCCTTGTGCAGGAATGTTCAGTTATATTGTCAATGTCATCATATAGATTTTTTGTTCACAAAATCTTGTGTAAAATGCCAAAGGGTTGTACATTTTATCAAAAACATGTCTTAGATGGGACATACCCTAGGTGTAGTGGAATGGAATTACTGAGCAGGTGTATCCATGTAAGCGATGAGTATGAATTGGGGAGGAAGGAGGTTTCCTTGAAAAACTTTAAATATGTTGCATATGATATTGATAGAGGGAAGGACAAAATATAGATACAATTGGTGACTTCCTAGGTATGAGTATGTGACTTCATGAAGGACTTTGTTGAAAATACATGACAATATGTTAAGCATGTCCATGTGGCTCAATGGAAAGACAAACATTTTAGAATATGAAGAGATACATTTCCCATTGAACTATATTATCAGTGGTTGATTTTGCTGAGAACTACACCCTTCAACTGCAAATTGAGATTCAAATCCAATATTATCACTCAGAGCAAGTTAGCATAATGGTCCATATCACATACATGCATGGGTCAGATAGTAATGAAGAAAACAAAGTTATATTGAAGGAGTATCACTTCTACATAATTGATGATATATTTCATGACTTAGCCTACGTACAACATTGCTTTCAGTAGTTTTACAATCACCTTAAGAAGAACACACAAGTGGATCATCATTGGATTTGGTTATATGGTTGTGCAAACTAGTTTAAAAGTGCTCGTGTATTTCAATGGTTGTGTATGTTGCACAAAAAAAATCAAGGTACCACACATTTGGAACAATTTCAAGTCTAAGCACAGGAAAGGGGAGCATGATGGAGTAGGCACATGCATCAAAAGAGTGTTACGAACAAAAGAAATGTTCACAACTACTTCCCTCATTCAAGATGAAAAATCAATTGTTGAATGGTGTTCTTCAATAAGGGGAGAGGGAACAAGAACCCGTGAAGACCAATCACCCAGGAAAGGACATGTACATAGATATTTTTGGGAGGTGGTCAATGTAGATCGATCACAGTTGTATGAATGAAAAACAATCCATGGAATTCATGGATTCCATTAAGTTTGAACATCAGACAATGCAATAGTTGAAATATGGACGAAAAAACTCTCTTGTTTATGTGATCCATGTAGTAGTAATGAATGGGATGATTGTGAATCCACATACTGGGTTGATAGATGAGATCATGTATCACTCCCCATTGGTGAATGTATAACTATGGAATTATTGTAGTTGGATGAGGACCAATCAAATATTTCATCATATTATGATCACGTCTCATATCGCGTACTGATAGGTTCGGTGAAACCTTCTATTGAATTTTAATTAACTAGAATCAATGTTTTATGATTTGGTCATTTTGTTGACTCACGTGTTGGTACTCCATTTTTTGCAGGGCACATATACACAATGGTTGTCCCAAGAGGTAATGAATGGGCCAATGATTATTAGTTGACACGTTGCTTATAGGGAAAGAAGACCCTCATGCAATCAATAATAGACTCTGAAGGTATTGGATTTATGATTGGGTCGATGGTTATTAAAGGAGAATATCTGACACTGGATGAAAGAACATGGAAGAGAGATGTTTATGTATTTCAATATTATAGAGCAGGTGAAGTTGTATGCCACTTTACAAATGCGTTTGTTGGTAAAAAAATCCAACTACAAACAATGCCAAGCAAGAACTAATCAAAGGTACAATACTTCTTTCCTTACTCTGAGCACGAGAAGTTAATGGAGACCACCAATATTAGAAGTGATCTCGATGGTCTACTTGAATGACCATAGGTATGTAAAAGGAATATTTAAACAAATATTGCAAATTTATGAATGATTGAATTTTTTGCTTCATTTTATGGTTGTTGTTAGTCCCTAAACTTGTTTCTA
Source organism: Picea engelmannii (assembly GCA_009831015.1). Classification (NCBI taxonomy): domain Eukaryota; kingdom Viridiplantae; phylum Streptophyta; class Pinopsida; order Pinales; family Pinaceae; genus Picea; species Picea engelmannii. Next base: position 728,612 of record ML779408.1, read on the forward strand.
CCTTTTGTTCCTAAAATTTAGCCTATCCATTCATAAGCCTTTTTCTAAGTCAAATTTGTCTTTGGTTGTTGCACATTTTATCTTTACTGTTCATTTTTGGTGTGTTTTCCTTTGCTTAAATTCATCTTCATTTGCTTCATATAAGGTATGTTTAGAAGTCATTACATGGATTAAGATGTGTCACATCATATTTGTTTGGTTTACATTTCCAATTAAATGTATTTTCCCAAGATCTAAACGATAAACATGTTCATTGCAAGAATGATGTCGTTCTTGTAGCACACAACAAACATCATGACTAAAAGGTGTGTTTCAAGATTTAATTTCTTTGACAATACATTATGATCATGCAAGAGTATCGTGCAAATGGTTGTTTCATATTTCAAGTATTGTTTTATCCATAGCACAATCAATTGAGTACGAGTTAATATCTGTTTGTGCCTTCATCAAGCTCAAGTGTCGGGTTATGATATAAAACATTCAAAATCATCATTTGAAACATTTAAAGAGTTTTTAAATGAGAAGAAATGTTTAGATTATTATCAAAGACAACCAAACCCTTATGTTTTATTCTGTGCAGGTTTTTCTTAACCTCATTTGCTGAAAAAACGAAACCCTAATTCTCACAAGATAAAAAAAAAAGTTTATGATCGGCAGTATGTCATCCAACAAAGGTGGCGAACTCCTCCATTTAGAACCAGATGGAGTTGATCTATTGCAATATTTTCCATAAATCAAGCATAAATTTGTTCGGGGTCTATCCAAAATGATAGCAAAGGTTTCATTATTTTTCTACAGGGAGTTTAGAATTCCAGTAGAAATTTGATTTGACCATATCTTTCAAACCATGCATCCATTCTCTGCGAAATTTGGAGGGGACATGCATTAGAGTAAGATGAAAAAACCCAATGAATTCCAAAGCAAATTGATCCATATTTTTCGAGAAATGAGTCATTGTCACCTACATCCATTTTATGTTTTTCTCAAAAACCGTGAACCGGGTTTATCTCAAAATTGGCATGTCGGAGCATCATGATGGTATTAATATGGTGACCAAAAATCAGCCTAAAAATGATAATCAACAGCTAGAGGTAATCCCATAGCATCCTCAGTTTTGAAATAGGGGATTGTGAAATGTGATTAGGTTTATACCAGGAGGAGAACTAGAAAAATGTCACGGGAAACTTCAGTCATCTCTTCCACAAAAAGATGTTGAGCCTGTACAAGAAACCCTTGACATACAAGTTGAGAAATATTCATAGTTGATACGAAGCAGGAGGAATAAAGGAAAGCAACCAGTAGATTGTCCTAACATACCCAAAACTAAACCCACAAATAAGCTAAGACTCAATGCTTAAGTCTTATTCAAGTATTCTCTGAAGAAAGAGAAATTGATCATCATAGATGATGCTAGCTCTGAAAAGACCCATGAAATTACCAGGAAAGAAAAGCTGGCAACTAAAACAGTAAAATAGATGCCTATAAGGAAAACAAAATAGGGTAAAAGAAAAAAGATGTATGTTGAAGATGAGCCCTTACATTCATATGATGAGATAGAGCACCACTCTGTTCTCAGTCCTGTATTTCCAGAATCTTATATGGAAAAGGGAACTTCCAACTTACCTAAACCTGCAAAGAAGGACATTATTGAAGTGAAATCCTTAAAGGGACATAAGCATGAAAGAAGGCCTAGAAAGCCTAAATGTTCAATTGACTGAAATAGTCCTGCATCAGAAGAAGACCAAGATGAATATAGGGCTGAAACAGGGGATGTATAAAAAAAACAGAGATCTAGAAATTCAAAATTCCAAGCTAAAACAAAAATTGAAGAAAGATGCAAAATTTCTTGTAGGTGACTATTTTTGCAGTCATCGCATGACATATTTCCCAAGAAAACGGTGAAGAATTTGGAAAATCCATTCAAAACCCACTTGCAAAATGGGCAAAATTAGGTTATCCATGGGCCATTTTTTGAAAAAGTGAACCATTTAAGAGGTACAGGTGGAACTTTGGGGCTGATTTTCCTAGATTTGCTGAGTTTTCCATATTTTTCTAGATTTTCCAGAGCTGCCACCTCATCAATTCGACTTGCATCATGATTTTGTGCTACAGAAATGGGATTAGATCCATTTATTTAGAACCTTAGTTTGAATTTTTATTTGAAATTAATCTTTGTAATTTTATAAAAATAAAAATGAATGAAGAACAAAGGGGGATTCCTCTTGGAAGGAAGTTGAGGTCAGGTTTTGTGGTGCTGAAGGAGCATATTGATCTAAATTTGTAATGCCTGGGAACTGCAACATTTTACACTCAATGATCAAACATTTTGATGGTTAGACTATTCTCTTTCATGTCTTGTGTTTCTTCTATCTTACTTGAATGCATTTGAACTTTTTGCAAAGCATTCCTTTATCATGTTCCATTTTGAATGTCAGCAAAGAAATTCCTTTTTAAAACCACTTGTTACAGGATTTGCATTTGGTAATTCTTTTATGTTTCTAAATGTTATTTGGAACCTGAAATTCTTCTTGCAAGTGAACATATTGTAAACTTCTAACTTCTCTTTCGTCTATTTTATATCAATTTACCTAACTGTTCAGAATGAATGCCTTTGACTAAGTTGAATGTTGTGGAAACCTGATCTTAAAAGTGTAACCAGATCATTTTTTTCCAACCTATCCACTTCCTGATCCACAAACCAACCTATAAACTCATCTTGATTCGCCAAAATAAACCATTGCAATAATTAAGTTGCCCTAGCTTTTCCCCTTAGCAGTCAGGTGCAAACTTTAGGGATAATAATTGTTATGGTATTATGTATTTTCTGTTTCTTTTGTTGTTGTTAGGGAACTATGTCTATCCCTCCCTCGCCTTTTCTTTCCTTACAGATAGAAATGGTGGTGGAGGTGGGTGGAATACATGTGCATCCATTGTGGATGGATGCGATGGAAGAGGTGGTGCATATGGGTGGCCTGTGGGTGCATCCACTGAGAATGTATGCAATAATAAATATGGTGGGGGTGGGCAAAAATGAACCCCCACAGGTTGTACAAGTGATGGAATAATGTTTGGCCTAGAGAAAGGTAACCCAAAATCCGTGGTCGACTGCCCAAGGACTAAACTAGTATTGTAACTACCGAAAATATCAAGAGCCTGCATACATATTAATAATATTGTTATTAGTATCAAATAGTAAAATTCAACAACATAAATATAACAAATTTGAGATTTAATCAAGATTTAACTCAACACATGATACATGTGAAGCAGGTGACTTATCCATCCCAAATGGACATTGCTCGACACCTCCTGGTCCCGCAACTTGTAGAGACACAAGAACATTATAAATTTGAGGATGCCAGAAAATAAAGAAATAATTATGGTGAATTTATCAATTGTGACACATACCTGTGTATGTGAAACACTTCATGAGCAGGCTACCTCTACGGCTGCATCGATGATGGAGACATACATTGATGCATATATCGACGTAGAGGTTGTGCTATATGGGTGTAGAAACTGTAAAACATCATACAATAAAATATCAAAATAAATACACATAATACTATATAAAAATATAAAAACGAAGAACATAGAAATGGTTAAGATACTAACCTCCTCCATGAAGTTGTGGCATCCACTAGCTTCCATAATCCCATAACAAGTCTTCCCGCAACTCGAGCATTTGTGAGGCTCACATGAACAATTGCTCTGTCCATGTGCCCTCTCCTCGTTGCACTATGATCTAGGCATTAAAGGTTCGAATTCTCTGTCAATGTCACCAATAGGAACCTCCTACCCAGATAGTGCAACAAAAATAACATTTTGCACTAGAATCCAAGTCCAGGATGATAGATCTACTTGCGCCTGCTACAATCCCTCTACAATGAGAGGATGTTGGGCAGGGGGGTTAGGAATTCACCTGGGGGACGAGGACCTAACATGGGATCATGCTTGGCAAACTCTCGGTCTTGTGCATACCCTTGACCCACCCCTCGGAAGTCACCAATGTCGAAGTAGTTCACATGGTGACCCAAAATAAATTCTTCCCATAATTTTCTCAAAAAATATAAAGGGACCTCCTTGTTATTGCAAGGAGGTTTATCAAATACCATGAACCATCTATCCATCTAGTTATCATTAAAATGCTAGTGGATACACCAACCCATACAAACATGTTTATTGCTAACAAGTGGTTGTTGTATAGTTCTAGGATTAATAAAAAAAGACATAAGAGATTGTTTAGAAATACCCAAGTTTCTAACTTGGTTTCTATCGAGTCCAGTGATGTAAAACTCGAACATTTTATCCCTACATTAAGAAATAGAAGTTAATTTCCCTTGGGAACTTGCAATGGACCTCATAATGACATCCAATTAAGTGGCCAAGGACTCTCTACTAGGTTATCTTGTCTCCCTTAATTCATTTACAAGTGTTCTCAATGTGGCCAACCCCTCATCAATATGTGTGTTTATGTTGGGTGGTTTTGGCAGGCTGGGGTTTTCCTCACCTTGGTCTGCTTGTGGGTGGTTTACATTGTCTTTGGGTTCCATTTTATAATATCTGTTGCAATTTAATAAGACATGCATATAAATTAGGTCAGTTTTTTAAATTAAAATAGAAAATTACAAAAAACATCAATACATATTTTAAGAAATAAAAAAACCATAAAATAATCATATTTCTTGTAAATTATCTATAGTTATTTTTAAAGGGGAAATGTTAGACAATGTAAGAGGCAACTCTAAATTTTCTAGATGAGATTTCTCTAAAATATTACAAATTTCTATAATTTAAATTCTTTTAGAATATATTAAATTAATTGAATAAAATTAAAAATTACTAGAGTGGGCGGAAAAGAAGAGAAATCAAGCATACTTGACTTGACTAGGACATGGTGGAAATATATTTGTTAGGGACCTAACCCCTCACATAGGTAGAATAATATATTCCGATGTAATAAAGGTCAATATTAATAAGGCCTAGCAATAAGGAGAATAAGTCCAATGTAAGAAGACCTAATAGAAGCTTTTGCTTCTAGAAGGATCTTCCTCTAGATGGTTATTTTGATAGACATATTTAGTATAAATAGGATTCGAGGGTATGGGAACTTTTGTCTTGGATATTATTGTAATAGAGATATGCTCTGTTGGAGGTTTCCCCCTTGAAGAGGCAAGTGAACATTGCTCTTAGTAATCAAAGTGCTCTTTCTGGTGTTATTCTGGTATCATTTTGGTATTATTGTGGTGTTGTTATGGTTATATTGTTGTTCATATGCCATTTCAAGCTATTTATTTATGTTCTGCATACTTTTAATATTTGGAATATTACAAGTGGTATCAGAGCACCTTCCTCGGCAGAAAATTGTGGGTCATTTTTTTTTCCAGGGTAGAGACGTATTCCAGCGTCTTTAAGCTACAAAGATCTGTCGTTATGTGCAAAAACCCACGGACAGGGATTCATACACATAGGAAATACAAGTGGTACTTAAACGAACATATTGTTGCCACCCTTGTAACCCCTAGTGGTACCCCTTCGAGTGGTAGCACATCAAAAAACACATGTATACGGATCAACCTAGATTTCCTAAAGCCCTCCATAGATAAACCGATCGGTCACTCGACTGCTATAGTTCCACTCAGAACAACACTCGGGAAGATACTTTCTAGTACATGGGTAGTCGGGTAGTATGGTAAAGGGCATGGTCTATCCTCCTTAGTTGGTGCCCTGAGATATTGGGTCGAGTATTACTGTTGGACCCCGCACGTATATCAGAGAGTTATAGCACAGGGAAAACCCTTGTTTGTAGAACCCTTGAATACCTAACCTTTGGGGACGGAAACAAAAAATTGAACAACCAAGATCTATTGTCGCACAACTATGTCTCCTGCATTTGAGTTCCCAAATCACTACACATTTCTTCTTGATTAAGCATTTGGGAATTTCATCACTGTAATATTCTTCAGATCGGAGTATAACTCCGCAGGTGTAAAAAAAAAGTCTAGATTCTCTTGGCACCATTATTTGAGACCTATTCCATTGGATTTCTCTCTTCTCCCTTATCACATTCATACCTATCATCATTTTTCAGCAAATGTTTTCACCCCACCTACCCCTTTTCGGTTCCCTCTTCATCATGGCCCATACCCGTAGCCAAGACTTGGAACATCACTTCAATACCTTGCACTCTAATTTCATAGAGACACAACAAGAAGTGAGACAACTCAGTGCCAATATTGCCATCATCAATAAAAATATGCATTCCTCCATCGTCGCCTCAATCGAGGAACTCAAACAAGACATTACTACCCAGCTTGAATATATCACTACGATGATGTGCACCAAACTGCATATCCCTGCAGATCCTCCCTTATCTGACCCACCTTTGCATACCGAAGGTGAAACTTCATCTCATTCCCATAATTTTCAGCCCCATCATTTTCAGTGTGACCTACGCCTTCCGCGTGTGGATGTGACCAAATTTGATGGCTCAGATCCCACTAGTTGGGTAAGTCAAATGGAACATTATTTATCTTTGTACGACATTACAAATGAGTTAGCCAAATTTCGGTATGGTGTTCTCCATCTAGATCAAGAACGTTGGTAATGGTGGCAATGGACAAAAACTTCTTGCCAAGGGTATGTTGCTTGGACACACTTTGTGGCAGAGATTTATGAACGGTTGGACACTGACACCAACCATTTAGGTCATTTGAAAAAGTTGAAACAATCAGGTACAATGTAAGACTTTATAGTTTCTTTTGAGAGACTGGATTTTCGTACAGAGGGCATGTCTGATGCTTTTTTTCGAGAATGTTTTATCAGTGGCCTCAAGGATAAGATTCGTGACCATGTCCTCATGGCTCATCCTCAGAGTTGGGTGGAGGATACTAAAAGAGATAAGGAAGCACAACATGTTGTCTCTTCTCAAAATCGGAAACTCTCCTTTATTCCTCGCACTAAACCAGTAAATCCCACTCCTCCTTCTACTCCACTAAAGATCCAAAAATTGATCAGGGCCGAAATGGTTGAACGCCAACTCAAAGGATTTTGTTATAATTGTGATGAAAAATATTTTTTGGGACACAAGTGTAAGGAACAAAATATTTTTATGTCCATCTCGGAGGTTGTTTCAGAAGAGGATGTTGAGGCTCCCCTTGTGTCTGTGTCACTTGAACCCACTAAAATAACCCCTCCCTCAGACCCTCCCGAAGTAGAATCAATCATTTCCATAAATGCTCTCACTGGCTTCTTTGTTACCCAAACCCTCAAGCTAATTGGTTACATCAAGCATAGGAAGGTCATCATTCTTGTTGATAGTGGAAGCACCCATAATTTTATTCATCGCCGCATTGCCCAAGAAACTAATTGTTATATGCGTGTAGTCAATCATTTCCAAATCATGATTGCTAATGGCAGGTCCATGAAATGTGGAGGGCGTTTTAAAAATGTGTGTCTCCAAATTGGTGACTACCACCTAAAATCTCAGATGTTTGTTATCGACATGGGTAGTTGTGACATTGTGTTGTGTGTAGAATGGCTAAGGAATTTGGGTCCCATTCTCATGGATTTTAAGTAATTAACCATGCAATTCGACCAGGAGGGCCAACAATATAAGTTCCAAGAAAGCTCCGTCGGTTCACCAAAGATCATTAGTTCCCATCGCATGGAAAATTTGTCTCAAAAAAGGTCATTCTGACGTTATTTCCCAATGCCATGCCATACAAGAAACTAAGACACCCTCTGTGCCGCAAGACCTCCAATCCATCCTCTCTAAACATCAAGTGGTTTTTTCCACTCTTGAGGGACTCCCTCCTTTCCGTAGTGTTCATGATCATTTCATTCCACTTGTCCTAGGAAGCCTTCCTCCCAATATTCGTCACTATCATCACCCCTTTTCCCAGAAAAATAAAATTGAGAAAATGGTTCAAGATTCGCTCAACGCAGGTGTTATCTGCCCTAGTACGAGCCCCTACTCTTCTCCTTTGGTCATGGTCCTTAAGAAATAAGGTTCTTGGTGCATGTGTCCTAACTTCCGCGCCCTCACCAAACTCACCATTACAGACAAATTTCTCATTTTTGTCACTGATGACCTCTTGGATGAATTGAGTGGCACCCAGTTATTTACTAAACTTGATCTTCGTTCTGGTTACCACCAGATCTGTATGAAAGAGGCAGACATTCCTAAGACTGGATTTAGAACTCATGAGGTCCAGTATGAGTTTTTGGTCATGCCCTTTGGCTTGTGTAATGCTCCCTCCACTTTTCAAAGTCTCATGAATCATGTCTTCTATCCTTTTCTCCAATATTTTGTCTTATTTTTCTTTCATGATATCCTCATCTATAGAAAAACTTGGACAGACCATGTTTCTCATGTGGATCGAGTTCTCCATATACTCTCCCAGCACCGAATTTTCCTGAAACAATCTAAATGTGGTTTTGGTGCCTCGGAAGTCGAGTGTTTGGATCATCTTGTTGGCAAGGCCAACAACAGGGTGGATCCTAAAAATATTGAAACTATGCAAGAATAGCCTCACCCAAAGACTCTCAAAATCTCCCATGGATTTCTGGGCTTAATAGGTTATTATTGCAAGTTTTTTAAGAATTATGCAAAGATTGTGGCACCTCTCACTGCACTCCTTAAAAATAATTCTTTCACTTTCACTCCAACAGCTGCTCAGGATTTTCAAACCTTGAAGATGGCCATGTGCACCATTCTAGTCCTGGCCCTTCTTGATTTCCCAAAGGCCTTTGTCTTGGAATGTGATGCTTCAGGGAAAGGAATTGGCATTGTCCTTATGCAAGAGGTTTGGCCTTTGGCCTTTACCAACAAACAACTATCTGAGAGAAATTTGGGCAAATCAATCTATGAAAAGGAAATGTTGGCTATTCTGCATGTCGTTGATATTTGGTTCCCTTATCTATTGGGACAACGCTTTCAAATTAAGACAGATCATCAAAGCCTCAAGTATTTTCTGGAACAATACATTTCCTTCCCAGAGAAACAAAAATGGGTGACTAAACTCTTTGGATATGATTATGAGATCATTTACAAGAAAGGAAAAGACAATGTGGTTGCGGATGCACTTTCCCAAAAATATGAAGATGAAGGGTCCCTTTTTTCTCTCTCCTTCATTGTACGATATTGGATCCAAGTTGTTCGCCAAGAATGGATACAGGATCGCAAAAGTTTGCATCTGATACAACAATTGCATTCCAATTCTCTAGTTTTCCTGGGATACTCTTGGCTCCATTATGAGCTTCGATACAAAGGCCGTTTGTATTTAAGTAAACAATCAAAACTTAAATCCATGGTACTTTCTGAGCTTCATGCTACACCCACAGTTGGGCACTCTAGGTTTACCAAAACCTATGGTAGGGTCAAGTGTTCTTTTTTTCTAGGATGGTATGAAACATGACATTCATAATTTTCTGGCTGAATGTGATATGTGTCAACGCAACAAGGGAGAAATAGTCAAATCTCCTGGCACACTACAACCGCTCTCAATTCCACCTGCTATTTGGCAGGATATCTCTATGGATTCTATTGTAGGCTTACCTAAATCGAGCAATACATCAGTCATCGTGGTGGTAGTTGATCGTCTTTCCAAGTATGCTCATTTATACGCTCTTCAACACCCATTTACAACATCCATTGTGGCTCAACTTTTCATGGATCATGTTAGCACCATAAGTCACCTTTGGATTGCTATAGAGGTAACCCTGATACCCATTATTTTTATGTCACAATGAATAGTTTAAAGGCGGTCTAATGGACGCAGACTCAGGATGGTATCGTTCTAACTCAGAAAACTGGTCAGCATTCATAGTCAAGTGAGGTCTTGATCTCACTTCAGTCATTAATTTCTAGTATAGTGGTGAGTAGGGGAAAGAGTTTAAGGAGAATGAAATGGTCTACTATGGACATCTGGTCTTCCAATAGCCTAAGGAGGAAAAGCTCCAAATACAATATCCTCTTGAATTTGGAACTTCAAGAAACTGAAACCCCTATAACAATACTACAATCAAACATACTTTACAATACAGTCACAACAACCCGACTGGATCCTGCATGCCTGAGCTCTCAGTATCAGAGGGAAAAGAGAACAAAATAAATTGATTAAAACTGGTTGCAATGCCACTGTGATCAAACCTACATCACAAAAACATAACTACCCTCAGTTGAATCATCCATGCCCGAGCATTCTAACATATCAGTTACACAAAGATGAAAGGAAAATGACTTTCATTAAATAAGAAGTCTCAAATACATATCGTAACCAGAGAACCAAAGG
>ML779409.1:0-13123 GCA_009831015.1 Picea engelmannii
CTCTCATGTTCACTTGCCTCTTCAAGCGGGATTCCTCCTAATGAACTTTAGCTCAAAATACAATATTTCTCTTCATTGCTTGAACCCCTTTATATAGTGCTACCATCACCTAAGAACATTCTAGAGGAGGAATCTTCTAGAAGTAGAACCTTCTAAGAAGTCCTCTTACATTTATTATATATAACTAACCATTTATTATATCTAAATACCATAGTGGGAATTATTTAATAATATAGTCGACCTATTCCACCTTACACGGAATGGCCTCCACTATTATCACTATGGGCCCTCTAGTTCCCCCCACTACCTCTCTGGCTACCTTACACATTTAAATTTGTATCACTAAATATTACCTTTGGCTAATAAATTAGAGAAAAATGTAACTCCTTTATTTTCTTAACTCCTTGCAGAAGTTCCTTTCCACTCATCAATAGAATACCAGGTCCTGATTCGCCTTTAATTGTCTCATCTTTCAAAGGAAACAACATATGTTTCCTCTCATCTTTCTCTAAGGAGTAAATATTCCTTCTACCATCATGAATGAATTTCTTCTTATATTTCCAAGGTCTTCCCAACATAACATGGAATACATCCATTGGAATTATATCACATAACACAACATATTTATAGTTACCAATTTATATTTCTACCTTACATTGCTCATTAACCAAGAGCTCATATCGTTTCTACAACCATGACACTGTGTAGGGAGTGGGATGTTCCATCCTCTTCAATCCCAACTTCTCTACCATCTCTGTGGAAACCAAATTATCTGTACTCTTGTTGACTATGACCACTCTGCAACACTTACCTCTCGACTCATATACAATCCTGAAAAAGATTTTCCTCTGAGATGGTTCAATCACTTCCTTTTCTTCCTTAACCAATACGCTTTTCAGCATCAATGACTATCCTATCTCAGGAGATTCTGGTTCAACTACTACATTTTCCAGTAGGGATGATTTTAAGAATGGAAATTTATTTTAAAATGTGGAAACCTTGGTGAATCTTACTAATCCTTCATATGCCAAATATAAATGATTGACAACATTTTTGTAAAAATATTCAAATTTCTATGTATTTTATATAGTTTTTATAAAATTTGGCGATTTTTAAGGTAAAGTAATTTTATCCTATAGAATTTGGGTGAATCATTTTTAAAATAATGAATCTCATTTTTGGAAAAACCATGGAAAATTAGCCCATGAGAGAAATTTATCCCCTAAAATCATCCCGGGTTCTTCCTTTGCTTCTGTTACATTTACATCCTCTAGTTTGTTGCTTTATTATTAGGACAATCCTAAGACATATGCCCTAATTATCCACATGTATAACATCTTACTTCTCTTCCTATTCCTCTTCCTCTGAAGAAAAATATTCTGCCCTTGGAATCACGTCTTCTCGGTGATTGGCTTCCTTAACTTCTCCTTCACTTTTAGTAATATGAATTCTTCCTCTACTAGTAGATCCTTTGGCACAAATTGTACCTCTTCCTCTACTCCTTTGAATTTGCTTCCTTGAAATCTTTTCCTCATATTTCAAAGTTTCTTGATATGCATCCTCAACAGTATTGAGAGTCAACTTCCCTGTCTTAGATTGGATATCATATCTGCGACCATTAATATATCTGGCCACCTTCTCCATATATCCTTCTACATGACAATCCCTAATATTCATATGATAAAATTCCTTTGTATACTCCTTAATTGTCATTCCTTTCTGCCCCAGGTTCTGTAATTGGTTGAATATGTTCAACTCGCACTCTTTGGGCATAAATTTACTTTTTATTTTATTCACCATCTTATCCCTTCATTAATATTTGATTTTCCTTTTCTCTTTCTATGTATCTGCAACTCATCGCACCAGATGGATGCATGTCCCTTCAGTCTAGTAGTTGCATACTTCACCTTTTTTCTTGTCTTTGACCTTTTCAAAGTCAAAATATTTATCCATGGTGTTGATCCAGTCCATTAGATCAGCCACATTCAGATTTCCATGATACACAAGAACCTCTACCTTTGGTCTGCTACCATCCTTCGCCAAAATTATGAATACTCTTTCATCTTGTGTCTCTTCTGTTTCTTCTTCAAAAGATTGAACCTCTACCTCATCACTGATCTAACAAGATTTTGGATTCCTTCTCTAGTTTGTCTCCATGGATTCCATTATAACGTTCGACCTCCTCAGTTCCTCTAATACAGTGTCATTTCCTACTTCTCTACCTCAACCTCTACCAAGAGGAACTCCACCTTGCCTCCTTCATGGGATGGTTCACTTATCAAGAGAAATTTGGTTTTATATAATACCAAACTGATGCATCTTCAAAGTAAACCCTTATAGATCCTTCTTAATTTCTCGACAGGATCAAAATCGAACTCGCAGATCACCCACAGAACGAATCCCAATACAAATTTCACATCATTAACATGTGGGCTCTTTACAGGTGCACCTATCGATCATCCTGATATTGATGGTCCACAATGATTGCAAAGATTTGAGTAGAGTGTGGTTTAACAGAGAGCTCAATCTCCATAATAGAAAAGTGCTCACCTAATTCCTTTTAATCGTGGTCGTTGATCGTCCAACCCGACAAGATCAATGATGCTGGTTTATTGTGGGGCTTCAAAGTGTTGTTGATTAATTCTATCTTCTCTCTCGACAATTATTTCCATCCCTTGATAGGGTGTTTATGTATCTGATGATCATGAATTGATTTGATTGCTAACCAGTCCTCCAATGAATCAAACCACTGGCATCTATTGATCTAAGAGATGAATGTCTCTCGCTCTTCCTTCTGTGACGATCTCTCCCTCTCCAAAGAGATCTACTTCTTCCCTTCAAATCGTCTCATGAGTCAGTGTGTCAACACTCATAAGAAATTCTCTCATTCTACCATGGATGCATAGATCAATGAAACAAGGTTAAACTATAATTTGTAAACAAATATTTCCTCAACCCCATGATAACAACAATATATATACATATTAATCTGAAGGAGAATCAAATTGTTCTCTGGTAAATCTATTAAGTTAAGAACCTTCAAAATCAGTGTTCCACCCTCTTTCACCCAACCAACCCAATCAATCCACCAACCCTATTCTCAATACAATTACACAACTTTAAGCTCGATTGAGCCTCGGTCGTTCACCAACCTGATCACTAAAAATCCTTTAATCATCTATAATTAAGTAAGTACCCAACCTTCTAGCTAAGAGATAGATCACTGATGCCTTCTAGAAGTATTCGAGAGAATTATTACATAACAAAATGAAAATTAGGGAACCAACTCCTTTAGTAGAGGTTTTGACATTTTGGTTCAAAAGAGATGATTTGTTTCAGATGCTCCTGCATCAATTTTAAGGGATAAATTTCACAAATGGGCTAATTTTCCATGGTTTTTCCCAAAAAATGATTCACTAATTTCCATTTTTTTCTAAAAACGATTCGCTCAAATTCCATAGAATAAAATTATTTTACATTAAAAAGCGTCAAAATTTTATAGAAACTATATAAAATCCTTATAAATTTGAATATTTTCACAAAACTATCGCCAAACATTTTACATATTGCATATTAAGGACTAGTAATATTATCCCATATTTCTACATTTTAATATAAATTTCCATCCTTAAAATTATCCCTGGTGTTAAGTCATATCGTAGATCATAGTATTATACAAAATCCCATGTTGTTTCATCAATGACGATGTGATGAGTCATCCACACATGAACTACCATCACAAATAATATCTTACATATTTTTAATTGGGCATTTATGTGGATAGGTTGTCATGATATTGATGCTCTGATGATATAGTCTGAGTGAGACTAATGGTTAAGAACATGTATTTCCTCCTAAGAGGTCACAAGTTCAAATCCAAAGGAGGGTAGGGTATGTATACCTTCGTAGACTTTACCAGTCAAATCGCTTGGCGAAGGGGGTCCCTTGTCCCACAAACAAGGGGTCTCATACACCAATTTCTTGTATGGCTTGGCCATGACCTTAAAATTAGATTATTATTATTATTAGCATCTCGTACTACACCAATTAACATATAATAAATACATGCACTAATTTTTTCAAATAATCATTATGCTTAGAATGGAAATGAACACCATAAGTGGTGTGATGTGTAAACACACAACCATATGGTGCACAAAAAAATAGATAGATGAGGCATTGATGATTGTTTATTAAGAAAATAAAGAAATTGGAATTTATCTACTTAAAAAAATCAAAATGTAAATTGAGACGTAGAAGGAAAATTGCATGCTCTTGTCATTGTCGCGGAGGCATCGTTGGCACGAAAATCACAAATTAAACTTGAATCTATAAATGAAATGGAATGCCTTATGTATGAAGACCAAGACTAAAATATAACAATTTGAAAAAACATGAAACCGAGATTCTTGTATAGGGACAAAGAGCACTTATGTTTGAACGCATTATAAGAACTAGTGGATTACCTTTTTTTTCTTACTTAATTATGTTGTGGTGTCTGTCATCTTGATGCATCAATGCAAATTATGTCTTTTTCAACTCAAGCAAAGAGTTATTTTTAATGGGCTTATCTACAAAATGAAAATAAATTGAAGTGTGTATTAAGATGTACAAGTAATTTTTTTTTAAATAGATCATTTACAAAAATTGATTGTTATTTATTATGTAGTTTTATTTATCTCTACTATGGTACAATCTGAATGGGCCTAATGGTTAAGAACATGTTTTTTCTCCTAAAATGTCGCAAGTTCAAATACATAAGGAGGTAAGGCATGTATATCTTTATAGTATGTTGATACACTCTTACAGTTGTAGGTTTGCAAAACACTATGAAAAAATTTATTTAAAATATATTTTTTAAATCGAGTTTTTTATATAATCCTAATATGGTGCAAGTTGTATCAAAATGTAATGATGAAATTATACACTTTGCGCAAATGGCATAACAATTTTTAAAATATCCTGATTTACAAAATCTACACATTGATAGATTAATGGATATAAGCCAATGTAGTTTGTACATTCGATGGCTATATTCTTAAGACATACCAAAATTTATTTTTTAATTAAAATATCAAGTGTTACAAAATCTAAAATATCAAGTTTTACAAAATCTAAGCTTTTAGAACCCATTTTTTAAATGGTTGTTGGTAATGTGTTTATGTATATATATGCATCGATACATATGTTATTATAGAGAACTTGGTATTTTAACTATTTATAGGCATAATAAATAAATAAACTTCACTAAAACTTCCACCCACCTAGAAAATCTTTAGGAGAAGCCTCAACTAAAATTAAAATGGAGAGAAGTGCTTTAAAATGGAGACGTGCTTCTACAAACACAATGTTGAAAATATTTATTTTTCAATGGACAAGTGCTTGTACAAACACAATGTTGAAAAACATTTATTTATCTTTGTAGTTGATGTATTTTAGAAATTATGAATCCCAAAATAAGTATGCTAAGTTGTGTAACTCCAATATGTCGACTAGTTTGCCTAAGACTCCAATAGCGTATCACGATCCATAGCTTGAGATTCCAATTCCATAGCTTGATACTAAATGAGTGAGTTGGATTTACAAAGTCATTTAGGAGATGAGGATTTCATGAGTTACCCGAAGGCTTTGTTGGTAATTCAAAGAAAGGCTAGGTGGAGCTAGTAGTTTCAACTTAGCTTTAGCGATTCTATGGAAATAAAAGATTCCTAGTTGGACTACTTGGGAATGCACCCAAAAGGATCCAACAATAGCACCACTCCATTATTTGTGATGACGAGACATCAATCACACTAACGTGTTTCCATCCATGTTTGTGTTATTATGTGGCACTAGCTATTTTAGCTATCTTTAAACATAATAAATAAAAAGCCTCAACTAAAACTTCCACCCACCTATCTCTAGTACAAACCTCAACTAAAAGTACAATGGGGAGAAGTGATTCTACAAACACTCTTGGAAAATATTTATTATCCTTGTAGTTAATGTATTTTAGAAATTATGAATCCCAAAGTATGTTATGTTGTGCTACATCAATATGTCAACTAGTTTTCCTAGGATTCCAATAGCCTATTACAATCCATAGCCTCATATTAAATGAGTTGGATTTACCACGTCATTTAAGAGATGTGGATTTCATGAGTTACCCCAAGGCTTTCTCGGTAATTCCACCAAAGGCTAGGTTGGGCTAGTAATTGCACTTTAGCTCTAGCGATCCTATGGAATTGTCTCAACTCTTATAGGAAAGGAAACAAAGGACTCCTAGTTGCGCTACTTGGGAATCCACCTAAAATGACCCAATAACAACACCACTCGGTTATCGGTTATTTGTGACGAGACATCGATCGTACACTAACGTGTTTCCATTGAAGTACTAATTGCATTAGGAAGGGAATGCATGAAATAAACCCCACCAAAACTTTAGGATTTAGTGAATAATGTCATATGGTGACCAATTCTATGATGACAAATGAAAACATATAATGTTTGGTCTTCTAGGACACATCAAGAACATATAATGTTTGGTTTTCTCGCACACATCAAGAGATGGAACAAATTTTGGATTTGAAAATAACAAATTTGCTAAGAATGTGGAAGGAGAAGAAAGTTGGGAGTTGCAATGATTCAAAATGGTTCATATTTTTTTAACTATGTATACATTTTAAGATCATGATTCAAGGATGATTTTAGGGGTTAAATTTTGTTCATGGGCTAATTTTTTATGGTTTTTTCCAAAAAATGATTTGTCATTCTAAAAATGATTGGCCCAAATTCTATAGGATAAAATTATTTTACCTTAAAAATCGCAAAAAATTCATAGAAACTGTATAAAATCCTTAGAAATTTAAATATTTTTACAAAAATATCCCCAAACATTTATCGTTGGCATATTAAAGATTAATAAGATTATCTAAGATTCCTACATTTTAAAATAAATTTCCATCCTTAAAATCATCCCTCATCATAATTGAATAAAAGCTTCTCGCTCTCAAATTTTTAGGTCTTCTTTAATTCAAAGGTTGTTTCCATTATAGTAGTTGTTAGAAGAGAAATAAAGAAACCTTCAAGGGGTTCTACACATGTAATATGGTTGAGAGATGGAATCACGATTGGTAAAAGTTTACATATATTTGAGGTTGTATATTTTTTAATGACTTACATTGATTACATATATTACTTTAAAAAATGTTTTTAAATACTTTTTATTATCATCTAATTGCGTGTTGTAGTGTATTTTATTGTATACTTTGATAAGTATTGAATATGAGTTCTCTCGACAACATTTTCGTACTACACCTTTTTTTCCAAGAAGAAAATTTTCTCGAATTTATAAAAAGTATAAATTCTTTTACAAATCTTGTAACCTGCTGATGATAGATAACTGGACAGTGATGGTCTATGAGCAGACTGTAACAGTAATAAGAGCAATACTGGAAGAAATAAATGCTTATACAGAGCTTGAAACCTGTTATTGATAGTACAGGACAAGTGCTGGACTATAGGCAGATTGTTACAAATAACCCGTGCGTCAATACTGGAATAGTAAACGAGTCAATGCCCGCCCAAGCGAGGGAAGAAGCTTGTAAGTTATAAAATAAACAGACTTTTGAAAGAAACACCGAATGTGTACTGTGAAGGGCGTTGCTAAGATTAGAAAAGATTGATAGTGGTGTGAGGGCTCTCAATGCCATTGTCACTGTGAAAAATTGATAGACGACCAACCACCTCACATAGCACCCTTTTTGATAAAGCATCCGCCTCAGTATTATGGTATCTGTGGAAATGATGGAATTGAATGTTTGAGAAGAGCTTGGCCAGCTCCAGAGTTTGTTGTTTCCATCCCTCAAAGTGAACAGACTGTATCTTGTGTTTATGGTTGATCCAATATATGACGACTCTAGAGTCTCCTAGAACCTGTAGATGATTTAATGACCAGCAGGATGCAAGGAAGAGAGAAGCCCACAGGCCCATAAGCTCGGCTTTGTTATTAGAGCCAACACCACAGTTTAAAAACCATTTTGTGGTTCGGGACGATTGGTACTTGAATGTGCCACCGGCCTCGCAACAAAAACCATTTGGTAAGGTTGCGCCATCAAAACAGACTAGAGTACCACCTGCCGACAGTGAGTAGTCACAAGGTTTGTAAAGGATGTTCTTTACTGTGGTCGGTTGCCAGTTGAAAGAGGAAGTAACCCTGTGGAGGACAGCTTGGCAAAAGGGTACTTGATTCTCAAAAATTGCATGGTTCCGCTCAATCCATATCTGCCAACATGCGCGAGCAACCAATGGGTGAGGAGCCCGTCTGTCTGATATCCAAGAAGTGAGGCTTTCGGATAAGGAGACGCCATTCCAGGCCAGTGGAAGTGAGTAATGCAGGGATAGGAGGTTCCATAAATGGGACGTAAAATTACAGTGAATCATGAGATGATGTATATCTTCAGTGTCTTGATGGCAGAGGGAACAAATTCCAGGACCCTGCCATCCGCGCCTACGAAGAGCCTCCCATGTGAGTACCCTGTCCTTCACACAAAGCCATAAAAAAAGTTGGAGCTTGAGGGGAATACTCCATTTCCAGATCTGGTGAAGCCATGAAGAATCACCAACTATGGTTTGTGTCTACAGTAGGGTCGCATAGGCATTTTTCACTGTAAGTAAGCCCGAGCCATCACCTCCAGCCCACAGGAGAGTGTCACACGAATTTCGGAGAGATATACCCAGCGATTTCAATGCTGCGGTAAATGCATCCCACTCCGATGCTAAGGGACCTTGAAGCTATAGGAAGCTGCTATGAATCCAAAGGTCAGAGAGAAGAGGGGCGCACGCAGCCACCCTCATCTGAGACAGGAATTCAAAACTTTGAGAAGAAAGAAAGAAAAAACGCTGGGGTGATAAGATCGATTGATTTTCCAATCCGAGGATTTTATCCCTTCCAAGGGAAATCTCGGCACCCGGTCTGGGCTTCCACCGAAGCCAATGGAGAATTACCGGCGAGGCTGAGAGCAGACCCCTCCAGAAGGGTGAAGCCCGACCCGGTTCAAGAGTAGTAAATCAAAGCCAAGAGAGAAGAGATAAGGCACCGATATACTTGTCCATAATGACACGATGCCAGATACTGTCATGAGAGACAGCTCTCTAGAAGGAGCAAGCTAGGAGTGCTAACTTGAAGATGGAGAGATTTTTAAGCCCCCAACCCCCTGCCTTTTGGGGCCTAACCAATGACTGCTAGCTACAAAGGTGAAACTGGTGTTTTCCGGCGAGTTCGTTCCACAGAAAATTAAAGGAGAGTCTATGGAGAAGAATGATGATTTTGTTTGGGATACGGGAGAGGGTCATCCAGTAAACAACAAGGCCTTTAAGAACTGATTTGACCAGAATGAGACGTCCCCCCAGGGATAGCTAGTTATTGCACCAGAATCCAGTTCTCCTCTCAAAAATAGCGACTAGCCAGTACCAATCAGCAGAAGATGAGACTCCCGGTTTCAGTCTGAATCCCAGGTAAATGAAGTCTTCCTTTAAATCAATGAATGTAAAAGGGATGGAGTTTTTGAGTGGCAAGAGCTCGGCTTCGATTAAATCCCCATAGTGTATAGTGGATTTTAAGGGTTTAATGGACAACCCCGAGACTGTGCTGAAAAGTTTGAGTACCTCCATAATCGCCATCCACTCCAGAAGATCAGCTTTAGACATTATGAGAATGTCATCCACAAACATGAGATGTACCAGCTTGATAAGCCTTGAAACCTGTATACCAGTTATGCGGTGTTCTGAGATGTAATTTGTAATGATAAGACTCAGGTTGTCCATGAGAAGAATGAAGAGGTACGGTGAAAGAGGGCATCCCTGCCGGAGACCTCGTTCGCTTTTGAAGAAGTTTGTTGCCTCCCCATTAATCAGTACCGCAAAGCTAGCACTGGTGACGCAAGACATAATCCAGTACGTGAATTGGATGCCGAAACCCACCCTGTGTAGGATAAGTCTCAGGAATGACCAGTGGATGCTGTCAAAAGCCTTTTTGAGGTCAATTTTTAAAATCAAAGCCTTCAGATTTTTCTGTTTAATGGAGTGGATGCTCTCGTGAGAATCCCCGATGGCATCATGTATTCTTCTCCCTTTCAGAAAACCATGCTGCTCAGCCGAAAGACTCCTTTCCAAGATCGGTTTCATCCCGTTAGAAATAAATTTAGACACAATATTGTAAATAAGGTTGCACAGGGATATAGGCCTGAAGTCAATGAAGGAGTCAGGTTGATTTTCCTTCGGGATCAATACCAAGAAGGTGGATTTAAGAGAAGTTTGAACCTTACCTTTGATGCGGGTATCCTCCACCATGTGTAGGAGATCCGGCCCCATCAGATTGAAAAAGAAAGAGAAGAATTATGTTGTCCAGCCATCAGGCCTTGGACTTCGCTCTTTTTTGAAATGGGTTAATATAGCTTTGATCTCCGACAGTGTAACAGGCTTGTAGAGATCAGACGCTTCAGTAGAAGATACCAATTTCGGGAAGAGTCTAGCAGTAGCAACTTTTTTAGGATAAAAAAGACTTTCGTTTTCTTTGTAAAGGTTACTAAAAAAAGATACAGCCTCCGCTTTGATTGCGCCTGGATCTCGGAGTGTCTCACTACTGTCATTCTGGATTGACCATATCAGTTTTTTGTTCTTGTTGTGATTGGCTATGCTATGAAAATATTTCGTATTGGAGTCCCCCGAGTTGAGCCAGGTCGCTCGGCTTCGGAGTCTCCAATTCAATTCCTCATCACACAGAATATGTGCTCTGTTTTTCTCAAGCAGCCTTAAAGCATCGGAGTCCTCAGGTGACAAAACGGTCGTGGAGGAGAGTAAAATGAACTTGTTGATCTCAGACTCTAAGCTGATAAGTAGAGTCTCCTCCGAATCCCTTTTGCGTTTTCTCCAGGACTTTGACTGCAATTTTAGAACCTTTAGCTTCCATACAATCCTCAGTTGGGGATTCGATTCACTTTGAAATGATGGGTTAGTCCAGACAGAGTGCACAAGATTGGTATAATCAGCAGATGTTAACCAATGGTGGTTGAATTTGTGAGGGTAAGATTTGTGACGGAGGAGACAATTAAGCTTAAGTATAATGGGTGCATGGTCAGAGAAAAATGGAAGCGCCACCCAGGAGGAAGGGGCGGCTGTGGAGGACATGAAACTATCTAAAATTAAAAAATGGTCAAGTCTTCTGGAAATAGCTTCATTCCCCGATCTCCCATTATGCCAGGTGGGGATAAGTCTGGAAGGCAATATATCTATGAGGTTATTGGTGAGGAAAAGGTCTCCGAAAAATGTAGAGCTAGGTCCAGGCGAGGAGAGTCCACCCTAGTGTTCGTCGGTCGAGAGAGTGATTTTTAAATCACCTCCCAGGATGAGGTTGGGGATGGACAGAATTCCACTAATAGCAAGATGAGTCCAGAAAGGTAGTTTATCCTGGCAGGGGCCATATACATTCAAAAACGCCATGTCTTGGTTGGTAGCTAGGCAGCGACCCACCATCAATAATCCACCGCAAGTCAGGTAGGGAGTCAAGTCAAAAATACCTGGGTCCCAAGCTACTAACAGCCATAGAGACCCAAGAAGACCGGAAGGAGTGCAAGAAAGCTCTGGACTTTTGTTCAGACGAGAGGGTCTCCTGTAGAAAAATGACTTCCGGAGAGGTGTGCTTGAGTAGATTCCTGAAGGAAGCAGATTTGAGGATGCCTCCTATTCCTCGAATATTTAATGAGAGCACAATCATTATTTGTTACGAGCGATGGCCTTCAATGCTCTAAGGGCCTTTCCATCAAGTGTTGGTTCGGTCAGGGTAGCTTGTTGAGAAGTAAGAATCCCCTTCTTCTTCCTGGAACTCCGAGTTTAAAGGGGAGAGAGCTCAACACCCAGCCCTCGAGACCAAGAAAAGGATTTTTGGTCTTTTTCAATAGGGAAGGTAGAAGAGGAGCCAGCAGCCAAAGAATGTTTGATGAGTTCATTTCCACGGTAGATAGGTAATCGAGTAGCAGAGTCCACTATATAGGAAGGAGGGGATGAGGAAACCAAATCATTCAGTAGGGTATCCTCGCTATCAGTAGGCTGGCCTATGCCCGAGAGAACAGAAGGCTCGGTTGTGGAGGAGGCAATAAGGGAGGGTGCATTGTGGTGGCAGGCCGATAAGGATGAAGGGAGAGGGTACGAGGGGGAAGGAGTGCAGTGTTGAGTGGACGGTGGGGTGGTCAGGAGCAGTGAGGGGGAAGAGGTAATGAGAGGTCGAGTAGTATCATTAATCACTTGTCGGGAACTAGGGAAAGAAGTCTGTGTAGGGGGAGAAGGCTAGATCGACATTGCTTCTGGAGGGAGGGAAATTTGATGGGGGGACGAAAGAAAAGAAGAACAATTGACAGTAATTTTTTCATCCTCAGAAATGGAGTAAAAGAGGGAGGGACAAAGATGGAAGAGTTTGGTCCTCAGAGGCTCTGGCTGTCCGGGAGGGGGAGGGGAGGGCGGGTTTGGGAGCATGTGAAAAGACTCGAGAGAAGGGTCAACGTCCATGTAATCTGGGGGATTGAGATGTAGGTCATCATCTTCAGTGGAGTTGTTCCGGGACTTACCAGGGCAAGTGCGGTGTAGATGACCAGTTTCTCGACAAAGATTGCAACGGAATGGTAGGTCGAGGTAATCAAGTGTCTGGAGCAATTTACTTCCTCTCCAAGCTATTTCAAGATTCTCTGGCAGGCCTCCATCTCCACCAATACCCTGCACATCCTTCTTGAGGAGCCAGTGAGGGATAGAGGGTCGAGAGCAATGAACTTGCCCAACGAGTCACCAATCACACCGATGGCTTCACTGTCCCAGAAGTGAAGTGGAAGACCCGGCAGCAGTACCCAAAGATGTTTGAGTTGAAAGTAATCTGAGTCTGGGTTGAAGGCCAGTCACCAGCGCTTAAGCATGAGGCTTATTCCCCCTATGACCCAAAAGGATGATAAAAGCCAAGAGGCATCATCTGGAGATTTGCAGAGGAAACCGAGCCAACCCTTCTTTAGGTACAAGATTTCAGGACAGTATCCCAAGATCGGAGTCCACTGAGAGTTTATCCAGTCTTCAATAGGTTGTGGGCTCATACTTTTGTATGAAA
>ML779409.1:13223-26642 GCA_009831015.1 Picea engelmannii
CCATAGTTGGTGATTCTTCATGGCTTCACCAGATCTGGAAATGGAGTATTCCCCTCAAGCTCCAACTTTTTTTATGGCTTTGTGTGAAGGACAGGGTACTCACATGGGAGGCTCTTCGTAGGCGCGGATGGCAGGGTCCTGGAATTTGTTCCCTCTGCCATCAAGACACTGAAGATATACATCATCTCATGATTCACTGTAATTTTACGTCCCATTTATGGAACCTCCTATCCCTGCATTACTCACTTCCACTGGCCTGGAATGGCGTCTCCTTATCCGAAAGCCTCACTTCTTGGATATCAGACAGACGGGCTCCTCACCCATTGGTTGCTCGCGCATGTTGGCAGATATGGATTGAGCGGAACCATGCAATTTTTGAGAATCAAGTACCCTTTTGCCAAGCTGTCCTCCACAGGGTTACTTCCTCTTTCAACTGGCAACCGACCACAGTAAAGAACATCCTTTACAAACCTTGTGACTACTCACTGTCGGCAGGTGGTACTCTAGTCTGTTTTGATGGCGCAACCTTACCAAATGGTTTTTGTTGCGAGGCCGGTGGCACATTCAAGTACCAATCGTCCCGAACCACAAAATGGTTTTTAAACTGTGGTGTTGGCTCTAATAACAAAGCCGAGCTTATGGGCCTGTGGGCTTCTCTCTTCCTTGCATCCTGCTGGTCATTAAATCATCTACAGGTTCTAGGAGACTCTAGAGTCGTCATATATTGGATCAACCATAAACACAAGATACAGTCTGTTCACTTTGAGGGATGGAAACAACAAACTCTGGAGCTGGCCAAGCTCTTCTCAAACATTCAATTCCATCATTTCCACAGATACCATAATACTGAGGCGGATGCTTTATCAAAAAGGGTGCTATGTGAGGTGGTTGGTCGTCTATCAATTTTTCACAGTGACAATGGCATTGAGAGCCCTCACACCACTATCAATCTTTTCTAATCTTAGCAACGCCCTTCACAGTACACATTCGGTGTTTCTTTCAAAAGTCTGTTTATTTTATAACTTACAAGCTTCTTCCCTCGCTTGGGCGGGCATTGACTCGTTTACTATTCCAGTATTGACGCACGGGTTATTTGTAACAATCTGCCTATAGTCCAGCACTTGTCCTGTACTATCAATAACAGGTTTCAAGCTCTGTATAAGCATTTATTTCTTCCAGTATTGCTCTTATTACTGTTACAGTCTGCTCATAGACCATCACTGTCCAGTTATCTATCATCAGCAGGTTACAAGATTTGTAAAAGAATTTATACTTTTTATAAATTCGAGAAAATTTTCTTCTTGGAAAAAAAGGTGTAGTACGAAAATGTTGTCGAGAGAACTCATATTCAATACTTATCAAAGTATACAATAAAATACACTACAACACGCAATTAGATGATAATAAAAAGTATTTAAAAACATTTTTTAAAGTAATATATGTAATCAATGTAAGTCATTAAAAAATATACAACCTCAAATATATGTAAACTTTTACCAATCGTGATTCCATCTCTCAACCATATTACATGTGTAGAACCCCTTGAAGGTTTCTTTATTTCTCTTCTAACAACTACTATAATGGAAACAACCTTTGAATTAAAGAAGACCTAAAAATTTGAGAGCGAGAAGCTTTTATTCAATTATGATGAGGGATGATTTTAAGGATGGAAATTTATTTTAAAATGTAGGAATCTTAGATAATCTTATTAATCTTTAATATGCCAACGATAAATGTTTGGGGATATTTTTGTAAAAATATTTAAATTTCTAAGGATTTTATACAGTTTCTATGAATTTTTTGCGATTTTTAAGGTAAAATAATTTTATCCTATAGAATTTGGGCCAATCATTTTTAGAATGACAAATCATTTTTTGGAAAAAACCATAAAAAATTAGCCCATGAACAAAATTTAACCCCTAAAATCATCCTTGAATCATGATCTTAAAATGTATACATAGTTAAAAAAATATGAACCATTTTGAATCATTGCAACTCCCAACTTTCTTCTCCTTCCACATTCTTAGCAAATTTGTTATTTTCAAATCCAAAATTTGTTCCATCTCTTGATGTGTGCGAGAAAACCAAACATTATATGTTCTTGATGTGTCCTAGAAGACCAAACATTATATGTTTTCATTTGTCATCATAGAATTGGTCACCATATGACATTATTCACTAAATCCTAAAGTTTTGGTGGGGTTTATTTCATGCATTCCCTTCCTAATGCAATTAGTACTTCAATGGAAACACGTTAGTGTACGATCGATGTCTCGTCACAAATAACCGATAACCGAGTGGTGTTGTTATTGGGTCATTTTAGGTGGATTCCCAAGTAGCGCAACTAGGAGTCCTTTGTTTCCTTTCCTATAAGAGTTGAGACAATTCCATAGGATCGCTAGAGCTAAAGTGCAATTACTAGCCCAACCTAGCCTTTGGTGGAATTACCGAGAAAGCCTTGGGGTAACTCATGAAATCCACATCTCTTAAATGACGTGGTAAATCCAACTCATTTAATATGAGGCTATGGATTGTAATAGGCTATTGGAATCCTAGGAAAACTAGTTGACATATTGATGTAGCACAACATAACATACTTTGGGATTCATAATTTCTAAAATACATTAACTACAAGGATAATAAATATTTTCCAAGAGTGTTTGTAGAATCACTTCTCCCCATTGTACTTTTAGTTGAGGTTTGTACTAGAGATAGGTGGGTGGAAGTTTTAGTTGAGGCTTTTTATTTATTATGTTTAAAGATAGCTAAAATAGCTAGTGCCACATAATAACACAAACATGGATGGAAACACGTTAGTGTGATTGATGTCTCGTCATCACAAATAATGGAGTGGTGCTATTGTTGGATCCTTTTGGGTGCATTCCCAAGTAGTCCAACTAGGAATCTTTTATTTCCATAGAATCGCTAAAGCTAAGTTGAAACTACTAGCTCCACCTAGCCTTTCTTTGAATTACCAACAAAGCCTTCGGGTAACTCATGAAATCCTCATCTCCTAAATGACTTTGTAAATCCAACTCACTCATTTAGTATCAAGCTATGGAATTGGAATCTCAAGCTATGGATCGTGATACGCTATTGGAGTCTTAGGCAAACTAGTCGACATATTGGAGTTACACAACTTAGCATACTTATTTTGGGATTCATAATTTCTAAAATACATCAACTACAAAGATAAATAAATGTTTTTCAACATTGTGTTTGTACAAGCACTTGTCCATTGAAAAATAAATATTTTCAACATTGTGTTTGTAGAAGCACGTCTCCATTTTAAAGCACTTCTCTCCATTTTAATTTTAGTTGAGGCTTCTCCTAAAGATTTTCTAGGTGGGTGGAAGTTTTAGTGAAGTTTATTTATTTATTATGCCTATAAATAGTTAAAATACCAAGTTCTCTATAATAACATATGTATCGATGCATATATATACATAAACACATTACCAACAACCATTTAAAAAATGGGTTCTAAAAGCTTAGATTTTGTAAAACTTGATATTTTAGATTTTGTAACACTTGATATTTTAATTAAAAAATAAATTTTGGTATGTCTTAAGAATATAGCCATCGAATGTACAAACTACATTGGCTTATATCCATTAATCTATCAATGTGTAGATTTTGTAAATCAGGATATTTTAAAAATTGTTATGCCATTTGCGCAAAGTGTATAATTTCATCATTACATTTTGATACAACTTGCACCATATTAGGATTATATAAAAAACTCGATTTAAAAAATATATTTTAAATAAATTTTTTCATAGTGTTTTGCAAACCTACAACTGTAAGAGTGTATCAACATACTATAAAGATATACATGCCTTACCTCCTTATGTATTTGAACTTGCGACATTTTAGGAGAAAAAACATGTTCTTAACCATTAGGCCCATTCAGATTGTACCATAGTAGAGATAAATAAAACTACATAATAAATAACAATCAATTTTTGTAAATGATCTATTTAAAAAAAAATTACTTGTACATCTTA
This sequence comes from Picea engelmannii, assembly GCA_009831015.1. NCBI lineage: Eukaryota > Viridiplantae > Streptophyta > Pinopsida > Pinales > Pinaceae > Picea > Picea engelmannii. The sequence continues at coordinate 17,231 of ML779409.1, forward strand.
ATACACACTTCAATTTATTTTCATTTTGTAGATAAGCCCATTAAAAATAACTCTTTGCTTGAGTTGAAAAAGACATAATTTGCATTGATGCATCAAGATGACAGACACCACAACATAATTAAGTAAGAAAAAAAAGGTAATCCACTAGTTCTTATAATGCGTTCAAACATAAGTGCTCTTTGTCCCTATACAAGAATCTCGGTTTCATGTTTTTTCAAATTGTTATATTTTAGTCTTGGTCTTCATACATAAGGCATTCCATTTCATTTATAGATTCAAGTTTAATTTGTGATTTTCGTGCCAACGATGCCTCCGCGACAATGACAAGAGCATGCAATTTTCCTTCTACGTCTCAATTTACATTTTGATTTTTTTAAGTAGATAAATTCCAATTTCTTTATTTTCTTAATAAACAATCATCAATGCCTCATCTATCTATTTTTTTGTGCACCATATGGTTGTGTGTTTACACATCACACCACTTATGGTGTTCATTTCCATTCTAAGCATAATGATTATTTGAAAAAATTAGTGCATGTATTTATTATATGTTAATTGGTGTAGTACGAGATGCTAATAATAATAATAATCTAATTTTAAGGTCATGGCCAAGCCATACAAGAAATTGGTGTATGAGACCCCTTGTTTGTGGGACAAGGGACCCCCTTCGCCAAGCGATTTGACTGGTAAAGTCTACGAAGGTATACATACCCTACCCTCCTTTGGATTTGAACTTGTGACCTCTTAGGAGGAAATACATGTTCTTAACCATTAGTCTCACTCAGACTATATCATCAGAGCATCAATATCATGACAACCTATCCACATAAATGCCCAATTAAAAATATGTAAGATATTATTTGTGATGGTAGTTCATGTGTGGATGACTCATCACATCGTCATTGATGAAACAACATGGGATTTTGTATAATACTATGATCTACGATATGACTTAACACCAGGGATAATTTTAAGGATGGAAATTTATATTAAAATGTAGAAATATGGGATAATATTACTAGTCCTTAATATGCAATATGTAAAATGTTTGGCGATAGTTTTGTGAAAATATTCAAATTTATAAGGATTTTATATAGTTTCTATAAAATTTTGACGCTTTTTAATGTAAAATAATTTTATTCTATGGAATTTGAGCGAATCGTTTTTAGAAAAAAATGGAAATTAGTGAATCATTTTTTGGGAAAAACCATGGAAAATTAGCCCATTTGTGAAATTTATCCCTTAAAATTGATGCAGGAGCATCTGAAACAAATCATCTCTTTTGAACCAAAATGTCAAAACCTCTACTAAAGGAGTTGGTTCCCTAATTTTCATTTTGTTATGTAATAATTCTCTCGAATACTTCTAGAAGGCATCAGTGATCTATCTCTTAGCTAGAAGGTTGGGTACTTACTTAATTATAGATGATTAAAGGATTTTTAGTGATCAGGTTGGTGAACGACCGAGGCTCAATCGAGCTTAAAGTTGTGTAATTGTATTGAGAATAGGGTTGGTGGATTGATTGGGTTGGTTGGGTGAAAGAGGGTGGAACACTGATTTTGAAGGTTCTTAACTTAATAGATTTACCAGAGAACAATTTGATTCTCCTTCAGATTAATATGTATATATATTGTTGTTATCATGGGGTTGAGGAAATATTTGTTTACAAATTATAGTTTAACCTTGTTTCATTGATCTATGCATCCATGGTAGAATGAGAGAATTTCTTATGAGTGTTGACACACTGACTCATGAGACGATTTGAAGGGAAGAAGTAGATCTCTTTGGAGAGGGAGAGATCGTCACAGAAGGAAGAGCGAGAGACATTCATCTCTTAGATCAATAGATGCCAGTGGTTTGATTCATTGGAGGACTGGTTAGCAATCAAATCAATTCATGATCATCAGATACATAAACACCCTATCAAGGGATGGAAATAATTGTCGAGAGAGAAGATAGAATTAATCAACAACACTTTGAAGCCCCACAATAAACCAGCATCATTGATCTTGTCGGGTTGGACGATCAACGACCACGATTAAAAGGAATTAGGTGAGCACTTTTCTATTATGGAGATTGAGCTCTCTGTTAAACCACACTCTACTCAAATCTTTGCAATCATTGTGGACCATCAATATCAGGATGATCGATAGGTGCACCTGTAAAGAGCCCACATGTTAATGATGTGAAATTTGTATTGGGATTCGTTCTGTGGGTGATCTGCGAGTTCGATTTTGATCCTGTCGAGAAATTAAGAAGGATCTATAAGGGTTTACTTTGAAGATGCATCAGTTTGGTATTATATAAAACCAAATTTCTCTTGATAAGTGAACCATCCCATGAAGGAGGCAAGGTGGAGTTCCTCTTGGTAGAGGTTGAGGTAGAGAAGTAGGAAATGACACTGTATTAGAGGAACTGAGGAGGTCGAACGTTATAATGGAATCCATGGAGACAAACTAGAGAAGGAATCCAAAATCTTGTTAGATCAGTGATGAGGTAGAGGTTCAATCTTTTGAAGAAGAAACAGAAGAGACACAAGATGAAAGAGTATTCATAATTTTGGCGAAGGATGGTAGCAGACCAAAGGTAGAGGTTCTTGTGTATCATGGAAATCTGAATGTGGCTGATCTAATGGACTGGATCAACACCATGGATAAATATTTTGACTTTGAAAAGGTCAAAGACAAGAAAAAAGGTGAAGTATGCAACTACTAGACTGAAGGGACATGCATCCATCTGGTGCGATGAGTTGCAGATACATAGAAAGAGAAAAGGAAAATCAAATATTAATGAAGGGATAAGATGGTGAATAAAATAAAAAGTAAATTTATGCCCAAAGAGTGCGAGTTGAACATATTCAACCAATTACAGAACCTGGGGCAGAAAGGAATGACAATTAAGGAGTATACAAAGGAATTTTATCATATGAATATTAGGGATTGTCATGTAGAAGGATATATGGAGAAGGTGGCCAGATATATTAATGGTCGCAGATATGATATCCAATCTAAGACAGGGAAGTTGACTCTCAATACTGTTGAGGATGCATATCAAGAAACTTTGAAATATGAGGAAAAGATTTCAAGGAAGCAAATTCAAAGGAGTAGAGGAAGAGGTACAATTTGTGCCAAAGGATCTACTAGTAGAGGAAGAATTCATATTACTAAAAGTGAAGGAGAAGTTAAGGAAGCCAATCACCGAGAAGACGTGATTCCAAGGGCAGAATATTTTTCTTCAGAGGAAGAGGAATAGGAAGAGAAGTAAGATGTTATACATGTGGATAATTAGGGCATATGTCTTAGGATTGTCCTAATAATAAAGCAACAAACTAGAGGATGTAAATGTAACAGAAGCAAAGGAAGAACCCGGGATGATTTTAGGGGATAAATTTCTCTCATGGGCTAATTTTCCATGGTTTTTCCAAAAATGAGATTCATTATTTTAAAAATGATTCACCCAAATTCTATAGGATAAAATTACTTTACCTTAAAAATCGCCAAATTTTATAAAAACTATATAAAATACATAGAAATTTGAATATTTTTACAAAAATGTTGTCAATCATTTATATTTGGCATATGAAGGATTAGTAAGATTCACCAAGGTTTCCACATTTTAAAATAAATTTCCATTCTTAAAATCATCCCTACTGGAAAATGTAGTAGTTGAACCAGAATCTCCTGAGATAGGATAGTCATTGATGCTGAAAAGCGTATTGGTTAAGGAAGAAAAGGAAGTGATTGAACCATCTCAGAGGAAAATCTTTTTCAGGATTGTATATGAGTCGAGAGGTAAGTGTTGCAGAGTGGTCATAGTCAACAAGAGTACAGATAATTTGGTTTCCACAGAGATGGTAGAGAAGTTGGGATTGAAGAGGATGGAACATCCCACTCCCTACACAGTGTCATGGTTGTAGAAACGATATGAGCTCTTGGTTAATGAGCAATGTAAGGTAGAAATATAAATTGGTAACTATAAATATGTTGTGTTATGTGATATAATTCCAATGGATGTATTCCATGTTATGTTGGGAAGACCTTGGAAATATAAGAAGAAATTCATTCATGATGGTAGAAGGAATATTTACTCCTTAGAGAAAGATGAGAGGAAACATATGTTGTTTCCTTTGAAAGATGAGACAATTAAAGGCGAATCAGGACCTGGTATTCTATTGATGAGTGGAAAGGAACTTCTGCAAGGAGTTAAGAAAATAAAGGAGTTACATTTTTCTCTAATTTATTAGCCAAAGGTAATATTTAGTGATACAAATTTAAATGTGTAAGGTAGCCAGAGAGGTAGTGGGGGGAACTAGAGGGCCCATAGTGATAATAGTGGAGGCCATTCCGTGTAAGGTGGAATAGGTCGACTATATTATTAAATAATTCCCACTATGGTATTTAGATATAATAAATGGTTAGTTATATATAATAAATGTAAGAGGACTTCTTAGAAGGTTCTACTTCTAGAAGATTCCTCCTCTAGAATGTTCTTAGGTGATGGTAGCACTATATAAAGGGGTTCAAGCAATGAAGAGAAATATTGTATTTTGAGCTAAAGTTCATTAGGAGGAATCCCGCTTGAAGAGGCAAGTGAACATGAGAGGATCCCTTCCATAACAAGATCCCTTGTATGGTATTTCCCTACCTCAAGGGTTTGGTAATGCTAAATTGTGGTTTTTTCTATCTTTCTTCGTGGATATATTTTGTATTCAGTGTTTGTAGTGATTATATTTTTAAATCTATTTAGGTACTTAACAAGTGGTATCACAGCACTTTCCTTGGCAGACATTGTTGATAAATATTATTTATTTTTGCATTTTTTTTTTCAGAAAAGAAAAGAGGGCCACGAAATTATTAAAAAATTTGGTATATTTATGTGTAACATTTGTATAAGTAGGTTATATATATATGGGTTCCTCTCAGAAAAAAACCCAATTTGAAAAAAAAAATCGTCTGAAATGGAGTCCGAGAAGTCAAGATATTAAAGTTTGAAAATCTGCAATTTTTCATAATGTTTTCTGTGGATGACGACATGAGTTTTTTGATTTATATAGCATCTAGAGGCCGAATTTGCCCAAACAAATTAAATATCTAATTTCCTTTCAAAATTTCACCCAATTTCAAAAACAAATCATCCTAATCAGAGTCCGGGAAGTGAAGTTATGAGCATTTTAAATTCAACTGTTTTTCAGGGTTTTTTCAGAAAACGCCACGATTTTTTGCAGTAATTTATTGTTCTATTTTTTGAGATTTTTCATGATGGAAGTGGGAATGCAGAGTTCATAAATTTTCATATGGTTCTCAGATGGCTATTTATTCTCAAACCCTCAAAGAAATTCTACAAATTACTGAAGCATTCAAAGCCCAATTGTTTGACACATTGAATGACAGATTGGATGGCTTTGTAGATGGCCTCAATGATAGTTTTCATAGTATTCAAGATTCTTTGGATAACATGCAGGAGAGGTTTCTTATGGCGGACCTCAAGGATGAATATAATTAAGAAATATATGCCCGGTATGATTTTGAGGCAGATTGTGATGATTGGTATATGGATAGTTGTCGTTTCTGGGATGACAACCACTTCCTTATTGTATTTGATGACTCTACACCACCTTCTATAGAGAACATCAATGCCCCACATCAGGAGCTAGTTACTAACATCCAACCTGCATATTCTACAATGATATTGTTCCTTCCAAATTCATTGTTGATCATCTCCCACTATGTGGATGGATATTCTTATTTGGATCCACATGATAGGTGTCAGTATTGGGAGCATCATTTTCAGTTCATTATTGGGTGTCGATATCTTCCATGTGGTGTTCACATGAGAAATTGGACATGCGACCCTGGTTTACAATGGCAGTTGGACTAATTCACCATGGTGGATACCATTTCTCAATGGGACCCTGGTTCTCTAGTCTACTTCAGCACTATGGCCAGAATTATCCATGGGACCCTGGTATACAATTGTACATCAAATGTTGAGGACAAATCTTTCATAAGGGGGATAGAATGTAAGGTAGCTAGAGAGGTAGTGAGGGGCCCAGAGGGCCCATAGTGATAATAGTGGAGGTCATTCAATGTAAGTTTTACTAGGTGCACTATATTATTAAATAAGGCCCACTATGGTAGTTAGATATAATAAATGGGTGGTTATATATAATAAATGTAAGAGGACTTCTTAGAAGGTTCTAGTTCTAGAAGATTCCTTCTCTAGAATGTTCTTAGGTTATGGTAGAACTATATAAAGGGGTTCAAACAATGTAATGGGACATGAAGATAAATATTGTATTTGGAATTGAATATCATAAGGAGGAAGCCCCCTCGAAGAGGAAAATGAACAGGGGAGGATCCCTTAAATAATAGGATCCAGTGTATGGTGTTTCCCTACCTCAAGGGTTTGATAGTAATAAAGGAGATTTTACATATTGTTGTTGTATATTGGTTGTGGTTCTTTTGTATTCAGTGTTTGGTTCTTAACAAAATGGTCTTCCTGAAGAAGTTCAAAGTATGCTTGATGAGTCTGTTGATATTATATAAGATGAACTACCTAATGCATTACCACCTATGAGAAGTATCAGTCATCATATTGATCTGATACATGGAGAAATTTTTCCTAACAAAGAAACTTATAGATTGACCCCCCAAGAAAATGAACAAATTAAGAACAAGGTGCATGAATTGTTGGATAAAGGATTGGTGAAGGAAAACTTGAGTCCATGTGCAATGCCAACAATGTTTATCCCAAAGAAGGATGGAGGATCGCACCTGTGTACTCATTCCAGTGCTATCAACAAGATTACTATTAGGTATAGGTTTCCCTTACCTTGAATTGATGATTTGATGGATCTTTTATCTGGTTCAAGATACTTTTCAAAAATATATTAAAAAAGTGCCTACCATCAGATAAGGATTAGAGGGGGAGATGAATGGAAGACTGCATTTAGAAGAAACAATGGCTTGTATGAGTGGTTAATGATGCCCTTTGGACTCTCAAATGCGCCAGGTACATTAATGATATTAATGAATGAAGTATCGAGTAATACATTGGGAAATTTGTTATTGTTTATATTGATGACATTATAATTTACAATCAAACTAAAGAGGAGCATTTAAAACATCTTAAGATGGTTTTTAGTAAACTGCAAAAGAAAAAATTGTTGATAAATTTGAAGAAGTGTAGTTTCATGAAGAAGGATGTGATATATCTCAGATGTGTAGTCTTTGAATAAGGCTTGAAGATGGATCCATAAAGGGTACAGGTGATTATTGACTGGCAAACTCCAAGAAGTGTATATGAGGTAAGAATATTTCATGATGTTTCAAGTTCTTACATGAAATGTATTAGAGGTTTCAGTTAGATTTGTGCACCCATAGTTGAGACTGTAAAAGAGAGTAGACAACCATTTAAATCGACTGAAGCAATTGATAGGGGTTTTAAATTGTTGAATAAAAGGATCACTAAAAAACTTGTTTTGGCTTTACCAAGTTTTGATAAGACTTTCCAAATGGAAATTGATGCTAGTGGGATAACAATAGGGGTTGTATTGAGTCAGGAGAAAATACCAATTGCATATTTTAGTGAAAAGTTGAATGAGGAAAAACATAAATATTCTTCATATGACAAGGAGTTGTATGTAGTTTTTCAAGCACTTAAGAAGTGGAGGCATTATTTAATTCCTAAAGAATTCATTTTATATAAAGATAAGCATACATTGCAGTTTATAAGTAGTCAACACAAGATGAACCAAAAACATGCTAAATGGGTGGAATTTTAGCAAGGTTTCACTTTTGTGATAAAAAATATAAGTGGAAAATCTAATAGAGTTGTTGATTCTTTGAGTAGAGTAAATTTAATTTTACAAGAAATTAGACTCAACACTTTAGGATTTGATGAATTGGTAGCAATGTATAAGGAGGATTCCTATTTTCAGGAAGTTTATGCATCTTGCGAAAACCCTGTTGCCCACAATAGAGATGAATGGTTAGACTACATGCTGCAACAAGGTATGTTGTTCAAAAACATTAAGCTATGTATACCTAAGTGTTCCATTTGGGAAAAATTGATAATGGAAAATCATAGTGGAGGGTTGTCAAGACACTTTGGTCAGGACAAGACATATGATTAGGTAAGTAATTTTTATTATTGGCCAGGAATGAAGAATGATGTAAAGAAAATTGTGGATAAGTGTAGGATTTGTCAGCATGCAAAGGGGAGGAGTCAAAGCAGAAGATTGCATTAGCCTTTACCTATCCCAAATAGACCTTGGGATTATGTCAGTGTGGAATTTGTTTTAGGTTTACCTAAAACTCAAAAGGGAAATGATTTTGTCTATGTTATGGTATATAGATTTTCAAAAATGGCTCATTTTATTACTTGTAAAAATACTAATGATGTAACTAACATTGCATTTTTTGTTTCTCAGAGGTAGTGAAGTTGCATGGACTTCCTATAAGTATTGTCTCTAATAGAGATACAAAGTTTGTAGGTCATTTATGGAGGGAATTATGGAGGAAGTTGGGTACAAACCTTAACGTCAGTTCAACATATCACTCTCGGACTGATGGACAAATAGAGGTAGTAAACATAAGTTTAGGGTAATATTTTTAGAATCTTGGTGTATGAGAACTCAAAGCAATGAGATCAATTGCTTGCCCAAGAAGAATTTGCTTATAATGATTCTCCAAATAGAAGTACAAGTATGAGTCCATTTCGGATAATTTATGGAATGCATCCAAGGGGAGTATATGAATTGAGAAATCTGGGAAAGAAATAAGTGAGGAGTGTTGGTGGTGAATATTTTGTAGTCAACATACAGTAAATGCAGGAGAATGTCAAGAAGAAACTATAGGAGAGAAGTGGAAAATACAAGCAAAGAGTTGATATGAAAAGAAGGAAACTGGATTTTCAGGTTGGTGACTTGGTCATGGTATATTTGAGAAAGGAAAGGTTTCTTGTAGGGACATATAACAAGTTGAATCCAAAGAAAATTGGGCCTTGTAGAATATTGAGGAGATTTTCTGCAAACGAATATGAGGTGGAGCTTTCAGGTGACATTGGAATATATCCAATATTTAATGTGGAAGACATGTATCCCTTCAAGGAATCAGACAACGGAATAGCTAATGAACCTGTAGGTGAGGAAAATTAGATCGAATGGGAAGAACAATTACCTAAGAGGACACAATGAGAAATTGATAAAATTTTGGACAAAAGGATGACAAAGAAAACTAGAGGGAAATAATACTTTGAGTATTTGGTGAAATAAAAGGGTTAGCCAGTAGAGGATTCTACTTGGATGAAAACAACAAAGGTGCAAAAATATCATGTTGATCCTAAAGACATGATCAACAATTTTTTTCTTCCCCAGGAATCTCATGCAGGAGCATCTGAAACAAATTATCTC
>ML779409.1:45595-78563 GCA_009831015.1 Picea engelmannii
GACTTTAAAGTTGGTGTCAATAGCATATGGTTTTGAAAACATATTGTTTAGAGGAAATCGAGCCAAGTGTGAGAAGTATTTGTGTTACTTGTGGTTATACAAATAACTTTATTTATAAAAAAAATATTGGAGCATACTTCTACTTGTCTTTCTATATTTACTTTCTTGCTTTACGTACAATCAATTTTTTCAGTTTCATTAATTTGTATAATCCTTGTACATATGAAAACCTTTCACTAATTATGATTTGTAATTTTATGCTTATACTATGTTGTGTATAGGACCGATTCAGCAATTTAATCATTTAGAATTTTATTAAGGATTCATTTCCAATATTTATATTGAATTAAAAATATGACTGTACATTTGTAACGCACTATAACTTGGAATTTATATTTTATTTAAATTAATAAGTAACGGTTATAACATTCTTTCATGTATTTAATTTGCATAACTTCGAATTCGGATTTTATTTAAATTAAAAAGCAACAGCTATAACATTTTTTCATTTAGTATTTAATTTACATAGATGTTAGAATTAGGTTTTCATCTTAACTTCATAATTTAACACAATTAATCACTATCTTAAGGAAAATATGAATAACACAATTAATCATCATCTTAAGGAAAATATTAAAAATAACATTCACAACACATATAATCGGAGGATTGATCTCTTAAGGGAAAGCACTCAGTTGACTTGTTTAAGTAATAAAGCTAATTTTATAATTTAAGAATACCTTGGCTTTCCAACCTTGCTTAGATCCGTGTAAGATTGTTTGGAGTGATATGCCCAAGTTTCATTTCAAGTATTAATAGATAAATCCCTCAAGGGGATAGTGATTTATCATGCTAACTAATTCATCACTTTGATCACTCTAGATGGCCATTACGGGTTGATATCAATATGTGGTATGATCCGACTATGGAGAACCTATATTTCATTATTGGCCTATATAATGAGGGTGAAGGTGAGATTTTTTCAATTTCCTTCATATTATCGTGGTAGTAAAGGTATAGCTGAAATAGAATAAAGTATATGTTAGTCGAGATATTACTAACTTTGGTGAGTTCTAGCATACAAAGGCTTCTACACGTAAAAAAAAAATGAGTGAAAATTTTAGAAACATATTCCTTATTATCACCAAACTAGGATACTATATTGTTGATGGGTGCTCAATTAGTTTCCTTATGATGAATTATGTTGATAGCCTTGTTTAATGACCCAAATTAATCAGGGGCTCCACTATTCTATTATGATAATTTTGTATTGTTTTGGATAGATATTGTAGGAGGTTGGATGGGAGATGGATCTTCCCTTTGCTTTCAAGTTATTTTATTTATTTTTTGAGAGGTTTCTAGTGATTGCATTATCATTTTATTGAAATCTTATTAGGTATATTATTTATGTGTGTATGGATATGGGGCCATATGTTTTGCAAGGGCGTCCATCGAGAGTTCCCATGTATAGTTGTGGTTTAAGATGTCATTGATGTGTTAGGTAGTGAAGACGATCATGTCCTTGGCCTTGTTTAATATCCTTATGTAGATATGGAATAAAATGGTGTTTGAACCTCTTGTTTTTGCAATCATAACACCATATTGGAGGGGTAATGTTATTATGATGTTTTTATTATTTGTTGCAAATTTTAACACATTGGAGGGGTAATGTTATTACGATGTTTTTATTATTAATTGCATTTTTTTTTTGTGAATTAACAAGTTATTAATTATATTATTTTTTAAAATTATCTAATTATTGTCTATGATATTGAAGATATTGGCTATTATCATGTTGATGGGAATCCTGCCAAATCTGTTATGAGGATGGTTGAGGTCGATGAGCCAATTCAGGAGAATGGACATTAATTGTGATAAATTTGATTATATCTCTACTTTCACCACCAAGTCACTTAATAGGTATATAATTTGATGACGAGCTACATATTATAGCTATTTTGACCTAGAGTATCTAGTGATTCTACCCTGTATATGGCATATTGTTGGTGTCCCAACATTATCTCATAGGGTGAGGATTGAGGAGAAAAATGTTGTGAAACATGATTTTCTATTTTATTCCTCTCATATCTTATTCATATTGTATGTCTTCTGATAACAAGACATATGAGTAAAATACTCCTCCACCTACACCACCAACTACTCTTACTACTCCACGTAGTGATCTACTGACAAAGCCTCTAACTCATACAACTATTGGTGCACTAGCGACCGACCTACCAATAGTGCCATATATGGAGATGCATATTGATGATGTATATTGATTTTTGACATGTGATTGGAGATGGCTATTTGACATATATATTAATTTTAATGCTATTATTCATGTATATTATGCCTTTTCATACAATGTATATGGTTGTTGATATGGTTTAATGCTTTTATATCACATATTCTACAATTATTGGTGCATTGACTAGATTTTTGTTTGATGTCGTTTGATTTATAAAATGTATAATAAGTATGTTAACGATAAACATTAGTAAATATTACCCTTATTGTTGATATCTCTATTTTAAAATTAATTTTCCTGTAACATTCATTTAATGCAATGTTACACTTGTAAAAATCATTATGTAATCTTTAACTTTAGCTATACAAAATCATTATACTTTGATTGTAATTGCAAAAACTTAACAATATTTAATAGCATATAGTACTTAACTATTTTATAGTGAATTATTTATTATCTACAAAAATACAATATATTAATCACATAATTTTATACAGTTTATTAAATTATTTAATTAATTATTACATAATTTGATTAACTATTTAAATACGATTTGTACTTAATCATCTATAAAATCATGAAGACAATTCTAAATTTGTATATTAAATATGAAAAGAGATTTTAAAACATATTCCACTAAAGTGAGCTTTACCATGATAGTTATTTATACTAATATGAGAAAATAGACCATATGTAGATTATAGACTTAAGAATTATTCATAATTGCTTAAAGAGTTCAAAGTGTGAAACATTTTTATTTGTTAGTTATTTATACTAATATGAGAAAATAGACCATATGTAGATTAGACTTAAGAATTATTCATAATTCCTTAAAGAGTTCAAAGTTTGAAACATTTTTATTTGTTTTCAAGATAGTTGTTTTAAATGTTTATTAACCTTCCCTATCCAACATCATAAGATCAATAAAAAGTCATTTTGGTATTGTATGTACTTTTTAGAATTATAGAAATACACATTAAACATTATTGTGAAATCACCACTAGTTATACTTTTATTCTCTACCTATCTTTTAAAAGTTGGTGAGACTACTCTATAAAATTTAAAGTAAGAAGAATAAAATTGTAAAATACAATCCATAATAAAATATATGGTAGAATTTGTAATAAAAATACTAATACTTGTAAAGTAGATTCCATAATAAAATGGCACATCCAAAATTTAAATGTTAAAATAAAGGATTGACGATGATCTCCCAGTCAAAAACCCAATGGAAAAGAGTTTCAAATTTCTCTATTGGTAGCTTTAACACTCGAGCTTCTCGGAATCTTCAGTCAGACCCTAAATCCTCCTTTAACATAATTATGAACCTCTATTATGCACCAGTCTATAGTCACCTATTTCATTCGGGCGCTAAGTCCCTATACTCCACTCAACCATATGCTATAGCCTTGCGCCAAACTCTGTGCTATCAGTTCCTTCATCCTTTGGCATCTGTTTTTTTGACCACATATGATCAGCTCCTCGACCAAATGGCTACAACCAAGCGCTAAAATATGATTGCTTAACCTTCCATATGACCTTGATCCCTTTCCAAGTGCTTACCTTTGTCGTCCTTCCTTTCTTATATTGGATCATCGACACACACATAAACTACCTAGCTCTGATGACGAGCTAAACATTAGGGTCTCGATGCTTACCTTTCCATAGGACCACGAGGTCTGACTAGGTGCTAAAATGTATTCATAGAACCTTGGGACTATCTATGCACTCGTTGGTTCAATGCAACTCGACGATATGTTTAGTATCGATGAAATTGGACCCCACTCTGAGCTTTCGTTCAAACAAAAGATTGCCACTTTCTCTCTGCATGATCCGCTAATCTAGTTGACTTAAAAAAAATCCCTACCATTTATCTAATCGATGTATACATCATCGCTTTCCTTGCATTTATCATTGACGGTAATAAGAATTGGGTAACATCGTTGTTGAACCTAGGAAGCTTGAGTCTTAGCGTTGTAAAGCCCTGATGATATAATTCTTCGACGATCTAATAGGACCCATGATTGGTCTCAGTTGTCAATATATTCTTATCAATGATCACTATCCATTCACCTTTTCCCACTGTACTCTTAGAATCGATGAACTAGTTTCTATGTGTCACTTCAGAACAATACATCTAACATATTTCAAGTGAATATCCACTGTCGATCTTTTGAAGTCTATCCTAGTTTCGTCGTTGTCAGATGTGTAGCGTCAATCTAGTGAGGTCATCATGATAAAAACTCATGACAATGTAACCCCAATGATATTAGATGTCTATTTGGAAAAGGGTTTTCCGGATCTAATATCAACCCTCGATACTTAAAACGAACAAATGAAACCTTGGCGCTATAATCAATGGTGACCATTAACTCTTCAACCTGATTGGACGATCACTATTCCTTGATTCCTATAAGGGATTTAACTCCATCCAATGAAGGTATTTGACCCTTGATTCTCTTGCGCATAGAGTAGAAGTTTAATCTCTTGTTAAATATTGATTCCAAACCAATTCGTTGTCCAATCTACCCGATCGATCCTTCCTTCTTTGATTGAGGGTTTTAACACAATTAAAGCTTCAAAACCTACAAAAAAAAAAAAATTCTAATATTTTGTTATAGACTTCAATAATTCAACACAGGGACATTAATACATTGGAAAGACAACACAACTCCACACTAACACAGGGTTCCCAAAAGCACAAATATTTCTATAAATGAATCTTTGTACATCAGTATACAAAAATATCTCAACTCAATTCTATAGTCACGCTCTACTTCAAGATTCTCTCACTCCTTGCCCTGATTGTTCATGCATTTGGATACACTTTGGCCGAATTCTTCACTAATTGGCCACCCTCCTACATGCTTGAAGGATTAAAATTTATGCACGGAATCCAAACTTCCAACTCATTAAAACAATTTCCTAAAATCCTATAACTAATTACAACAATAGAATTTCAACTCTCTGAGATTGATGAGAATCAATTTGATCGAATCCTTCATACTTAGGAAAACCCACATAATACAACTAATTGCTTAAATAATCCTTTTATATCATAATTAAGGAAAACAAACCCTGATCAGACGGTCACTATTCCTCGATTCCTATAGGGATTTAACTCCATCCAGTGAAGGTATTTGACCCTTGATTCTCCTGCACACAGAGTAGAAGTTTAATCTTTTGTTAAATATTGATTCCAAACCAATTCGTTGTCCACTCTACCCGATTGATCCTTCCTTATTTGATTGAGGTTTTTAACACAGTTAAAGCTTCGAAACCTACAAAAAAAATTCTAATATTTTTTTCTAGACTTCAATCATTCAACACAGGGAGATTAATACATTGGAAAGACAACACAACTCCACACTAACACGGGGTTCCCAAAAACACAAATATTTCTATAAATGAATCTTTGTACATCAGTTTACAAAAATATTTGTGCTCGATTCTATAGTCGCGCTCTACTTCAACCTTCTCTCACTCCTTGGCCTGATTGTTCATTCATTTGGCTACACTTTGGTTGAATTCTTCACCAATTGGCCACCCTCCTACATGCCTGAAGGATTAAAATTATGCATGGAATCCAAACTTCTAGCTCATGAAAACAATTTCCTAAAATCCTATAACTAATTACAATAATATAATTTTAACTCTCTGAGATTGATAAAAATCAATTTGATCGAATCCTTCATACTTAGCAAAATCCACCTAATACAACTAATTGCTTAAATAATCGTTTTATATCATAATTAGGGAAAACAAACCATATCCTTATAGAATATGATTAAAACTTAGGAAAAAAGAATCAAATCATTTAAGGGAAAGCACTTTGTTTAGAAAATTCCAATACTCCTTAGGTATAAACAACAAGGTTGATTTAAGAGGAAAAATGATCCTACATCAGACTCCAAGGGTTAAATTTTTCATGATCTTGTGATCATGATTCTTAATTTGTTGAATTCCTCCTGGACCTCAAACCTTTTGTTGTTTCTCACTTTTCTTGCTATCATGTTGTTGCATTGTTTCTATCTGCAACCTTCCAGGATCACATACTTTACTTTGTTGTTGTGAAAAATCCTTGATTTATTTAGTAAGTTGTACTTTCATGCTTATCTTATTATTCTTCCTTTGGTATTTCCACTAATAAATATTCATCAAATTCTCCCAATACTCATCCAATTCAATGTCGAGTATTGTTCTTTACTAGTACACATCCTTATTGAAATCTATCTGCTACAAATTTTCACAGAAACTGTGTATGGTTGTTGCCATATCCTTGTGTTCACACCTCTTTCTATCATCAACTTATTTAAAACAATTCTCACTAAATAAAAAATTATGCAAACAACATTGCATATCTCTAAGTTGCATTCTCAATCTATGTTATTTCTCAAAAAAACATTGTTCTTGGGTCTTATTAAAGTGAAATATTTGCAGTAATTGTTTTATACCTTTTCATAAGGATTCATCCATGATTATGCACCAATGATATTCAACACCATCATCATCCTTCACTATCATTTCTTATTTATAAAGTTCCTTTCTTGCATCACTATAATATTGCACAACCGATTATAATATTTCATGTACTTCATCACTTTAAATATCTTCAAGCCATCTTATTGTCATTTTCACATCGTCATCATCTTCAACACCTACCTCAGTTGAATGTGAATGGTCTAACCTTTCACATATTTTATGATACAATGATGTATCTCCTTATAATGTAACCGATTTATGGATATTTGTCTTCTTTATTCCTTCATCAAAAAATTATCCATCTTCCTCATCTCCTATGATATATTTTGGGTGATTACTATCTTCATAATCTGCAATCACACATAATTTGTTAGTTTTAAAAACATGAGACTCATGTGTCTCTTAAGATGATTCTATAATCAATTCTTCATGATGATATAAACTTTCCCGATATTCTACAAGACTTTCAACATGTCTCCATTAAACATATTCATCATCATATTCTCTAAGTATTTATCCCTATTTTGGGTCACAAAAGTGAACTGTTGGTCATGCATTCAAGAAATTTTTGTACTCAACTTCTCTGAGCTCTTCCTTTGTGATCTAATCATTCAATATGTTCTTTGAGATCTGTCTCATCTTCCTTAAATATATATGTACAATATGACGTTTGACCTTCTTCTTCACATTCCATCATCCTTGTCTTTGGTTCTCCTCACTTTTATGTAGAAACTCCCTAATTATACTAAGTTTTTTGTTTAACTCAACAAACTCTCTCTCAATATTTTCTTGACTCATATTCTTTCTACCTATTACTATGGAATTCTCTTTCCTTTTGTTATGGGTTTATTTTGAATCTATGGAATGTCTATAAATAGTCATCTCCATATCTTCCCTATGTGATATTCTGCCTTCCCACTGTGAGCTACATCAATCATTTCCTCTCTATAGAAATATCTACACCTTTCCACTCAATACGTCATCAATATTTCCTCATGATATTGACATTTTGGTATCATAGGTCCTCTCCTATGGAACATTCTGACAATCCTTTATTCTTCCCACACTCTTATAAGAACTTGTATTATTTTCCTTACCTCCAATCCTCATTTAGAAGTGTTTACAACATCCCTTGTTGCAAGGTTCTTTCTACAAAATCCTTCTTCACTTGACAGCTCCACTTACTCCCTCTTCCTCTGTTACATCTTCTTTGGTTGTAATGGCTCCTACAATTCCTTTCTCTTCCTTCTGCTAACTGCAAACAAATATATGTGTGTGTGTGTGTGTGTGTGTGTGAATATTATATATTTACCAGAGTCAATTATCAAAACATTGGATCAATACCTGGAAGATTGGTTTCATGATACTTTCCTCCAAATATTTCTTTTTCTTCTTGGTTGGAATGGCCTTAATTATATAGTAATTCACTAAGGTAATTGTATATCCAATTCTTTTTTCTTCCTTTCTACACATTCTACTTCTCCATAAATCTATCCCATGTAAGTTTCATAGTTCTACCCAGCGCCCTCTTTATTGGAACTGCGTTCTACTTACAAATTTCCTATTGCAAAATTTCACTATTTGTCAGCTTTCTTTAGAGAACAAATTGACTATGAAATTCTCATATTCACTTTGTATATGTTACAGAACTCCAAACATATTTACTACGATATGATACTATTTGATGGAATCAAGTGTTGTGGGATTTTTCTGTGCTTTGATACCACTTGATGATGACCTTCCAGTCTAAAACCCAATGTAACAAAGCTTCAAATTTTTGTATTGGAAACTTCAACACTTGAGCTGCTCAGACTCTTCAGTTGGACCGCAAATCCTCCTTTAACAAAATAATGAACCTTTGTTATGCACCTATATATAATCACTTATTTCCTTCAGTTTCTAAGTCCATGTCCTCCTCTCGACCTTATGTTATATCCTTATTCCAAAATCCACACTGTGAGTTCCTTCATCCTTTGGCATAAATTTTTTTGACCACATATGACTAGATCCTCGACAAAACACTTACAACCAAGTGCTAAAATCTGAGCGTTCAATCTTCCACATGACCTTGATTCATCACCAAGCACTTATCATCGTCATTGTTCCTTTATTTTATTTGAGTGACAATACACACATAATTTATCCTTCTCCAAATATGAGATAAACAATAAGGTATTGACACTTATATTTCCATAGGAGAATGAGTTGTGACTAGGTGCTAAAATATCATCATTGGACCTCTACTATATTGATGTACTCCCAACTTCAAAACATTGTGACGATACATTGAGTACCAAACAATCTAGACCCCACTTTGAACTTTCATTCCAACAAAACATTGCCACATGACCTCTTCTTGATCCATTGGTATGGTTCAGTTTAAACGTATCCCCTCCATTGACATGATCATTGCATACATCATCAATCACCTTACCTTTATTGTTGGTGGTGATTAAAAGTGGAGATCATCGTCGACAAACTTGAGAAGCTTGAGTCCTAGCCTAACAAATCACTGATGATAGGATTCTCGAACTATATAATAGAATCCAAAATTTATCTTAGTATTCAATCTCTTGTGATCAATGATCATGATCCATTCACCTTTTCCCACTACACTATTATACTTGACGAACTTGTTTCTACGTGTCTCTTCAAAACAATATATCTAACTCAGTTCAAGTAGATCTCCATCATCGATCTTTTCAAGCCTATATTAGCTTCATTTTCATTAGAACTAAAATATTGTGTAGTCCCGATCTATCAAGGTCATAATGAAACAAATTGGCTCAAAAAATTCTTCTAAAAATTTACTATTTTTTAGCAGTTTTTCGGTTCCTAAACTTTTGGGGCTAATTTGAGGGCCTAAACGACCTTTTTTGACCATCAGGCACCTCAAAGATAATTGAATGCTCTTATTCATCCACCAAAATGAATCTCCTCTTATAAGCCTTTCCAATGAACTATTGTGTGCCCCAAGTGGAGATTGTATGGAACAATTACACCCCTCAGAAGTTGATACACCAAACTACCTAAAACAAGGTTGACTAAACTGTTGGTTTTTTCATCTTCACAGGTTAGGGTTTTGTATTTTATTTATGTTGAAAATTATTTTGGAGCCTCATTGTAACAATCATCTTCTTGGGAATTTGAGTAGCCATCACATCTCTTCTCAAAGATAATTTTCCACTATTCTAGAGAGTCTTTCACTATGTATTTGTACAGTTTTGTACATTTCGCTCAATAATAGAAATTGTGTATTATTATATCTCTATATTTATTATTATATATCTATTATATTATTGGATATATTATATATCTATAAAAATTTCTTTATTATATCTTCTCTCTCATTTTGTGCCGAAAATAATCTAGATCAATGGTATCAGAGCAGGCTGCTCTTGGTCATTTTTTTCAGTCCATGTCCCCGACGAGGTCCGAGTATAGAAAGTTCGGCCTATAAATTGTCTCTCTTGAGGAAAACCACTCTTTCATGCCAAATAAACCCTACATGGAGAAAGAAAATAAAAATGACAGAGAAAACAATTTTATTAATCTTTTTCTTGAGCAATCTCTCACATGATAGAGGGATGAAATGATGGAGAATTTTTCCCACATCCTTCAATGCATGCCAATAAAAATTGGTTCATATTCATCAAGAAGACGATTTGGAGGCACCTCACCTTTCAATATAAAATTTAATTATCATATTCTCGTATTTGAAGGACAAATAGATGCAGATGACCTCGAAAAATGGTTAAATCTGTTATAATGTGATTTCTTTGTTCATGATTTCTCTGACATGGAAAAGATCACCTTCGCATTACTTAAGGATCTACCCCATGTCAAAAATTGGTGGAAAACTTACTGGGAGAAAATTTACATGGATGAGTCTAAAATATATGTGGTTGATCCCACTTGGTATTTTTTTGGGGATGCGTTCAAGGAACAATATTACCCTATTGGAAACTATGACGAAAAATACATGAGATGGACCAAACTGCAAAAAGAGAGGGGACAATAGATATCAGAGTTCACCAATACCCTCCATACCTTTCACACCAAAATGGGTATCAAAGACTCTGAGGGACATCTGGTGCTGAAATACCATGGGGCTCTACACAGATACATCAAAACTGAAATGGATTTTCTAGACATCTAATCACTAGGTGTTTCTTATCAATATGTTGTTAAAATCAAGAAGAAATTTAAGTGCTAGAACACGCAGGAGTTCGAGTATGCAAATTCGCAACAACCAAATTATGCTAAAGATGACCCTAACAACAAGTCTTCATAAAACTAGTCCAAGCCACAATAAAAGAAGGTAATGAAAAGACGAAGAAGGACACTAGAAAATGGTGCGATTTCCAAAAATTCCCTGGCACAACAACAATGAATGTTTCTCAAAAAAATCATTGGTGGATGATATCAAAGACAAGGAGTCGATCCTTGATTCAAAATATGATTCAAAAAATACCGGTAGAAGAAAAATCATCGATGCAAAATCCACTGCTAGTGTCATGACAAAACCAATTCAACTTGAGGAACCAACACATCCTAAAGAGGGGGAGTGCATTTTTCATTCACAGATGTGGATGAAGGGGACCCTGCTGCATTTTATTGTTGATAGCAGAAGCCAGAAGAAACTAATCTCAACAAAGGTTGTCAAACAGTTGGGATTCTCAACAACACCACACCCGTAGCCATACAACATCAGGTGGCTTCACTAGTGATCGGATCTTTGTGTCAACCAACAATTTCAATTGTCCTACAACATCCGCTCCTTCAAGGATGAGGTATTATGTGATGCTTCCCCATTGGATGTCTGTGATGCTCTTTTGGGCTAGCCATATATGTGGAAGTGCAATGTTATTTATGAGTCTTGACCTCATAGTGTCATTGTTACTGTGGAGGGTCATCTCTACAAGATACCAGAGGTAGTTCTCATTGCGTTCCCACCTAAAAAGCGTCACAAGGTAGTATCTCATACTACAAAATTCATCTTCTTCACAATTTTTTCAAAAGCTGAAGAGAAGGACACTACAACCACTATAGCCTTGACCCAAGTTCCTTCTATCTAATGGAAGCAAGTAAACACGATTACAACAAAGCACAAATATTCCTTATGCACACAGTCATCTGAGATATCCCAACTAGTTAAAAATTTATAACCCTTCCAACATTAGGTTCTCAAAAAACCTTCCACAAACCAAGCAGTGCAAATTCTCCAACAAGACAAGCAACTCACCAAGGTTCAGATTCAACAAATGCTTCCCCCTCTCCCCCGAGAACTCAACACAATGAATAACATTTCTCCATAAGGAGGGAGTATTGATCCAATTGGATATCAGTGGCCACCAACCTATCCCAACTTACTCAAAACAGTCTTTTGAGAATTTACTATTTTTAGCATTTTTTTGGTTCCTAAACTTTCTAGGCCATTTTGAGGGCTTAAACGACGCCTTTTAGTGATCTAGCACCTCAAAAACTTCCAAAGGCTCTGAGTAAGACACAAAAATGAATATCCTCATAGATACCTTTCCAACGAGCTATCATGCGTCCCAAATGGAGATCGTGTGCCAAAGTTACACCCCAAGAAGTTGATACACCAAACTACCCAAAACGGGGTACACAAAACTGTTGGTTTTTCATCTTTCGGGGTTATGCTTTTCTATTTATTTATATTAAAAAGGCGTTTCTAGTCTCATTGTAACAATTATATTCTTGCAAATGTGAGTATCCATCACATCTCTTCACAGAGATAAGCTACCACCATTCTAGTGAGTCTTTCACTCTATATTTCTACATTTTTGTACATTTTGCTCATTAATAGAAATTATGTATTACTGTATCTATATGTTTATGGTTATATCTATGATATATATCTGTTATATTATTATATATATATGATATATCTCTGTACATTTCTTTATTAAATGTCTTCTCTCATTTCATGTCGAAGATAATACAGATCAATGGTATCAGAGAAGGTTGCTCTTGATCTTTTTTATTTCAGTGTATGTCCCCGACGATGTCTGAGTATAGAAAGTTAATTATTGAGATTGTCTCTCTTAAGGAAAATATATCTCACATGCCCAAGAAACCCTCCATGGTGAAAGAAAATAAAAATTATAGATCAAACGATTTTATTAATATGTTGCTTAAGCAATCTCTCACGCGACAGAGGGACGAAATGATGGAGAATTTTTCCCACATCCTTCAACGCTTGTCAATAAAAACTAGTGCGTCTTCATCAAGTGGCCACTTTGGAGGCACCTCACCTTTCAAGGTACAAGTTAATTTTTATATTCCTATATTTGAAGGATAGATAGATGCAGATGACCTAGAAAAATGGTTAAATATGCTAGAAGGTTATTTCTCTGTTCATAATTTCTCCGACAAGGAAAATATCACCTTCACATGTCTTAAGGCTTTCCCCCATGTCAAACATTGGAGGCAAACTTACTGTGATAAAATTTCCACAGAGGAGTCTGGAATATATGGGGCTGAGCCCACTTGGTATTTTTTTGTGGATGTGGTCAAGGAACAATATTACCCTATTGGAAATTATCACGAACAGTAAATCAAATGGACCACACTATGATAAGAGAGGGGCCAAGCCATGTCATAGTTCACCAATACCTTACATACCTTTCACACAAATCTAGGTATAAAATAATACGAAAGACATCCGATTCTTAAATACCATGGGGCTCTACATAGATACATCCAAAATGAAATGGATTTTATGGACATATCATCACTAGGTGCGACTTATCGATATGTTGTTAAAACATAGCATAAATTTAAGCACCAAAACAAGCAGGAGTTTGGTCCTGTAAATCCACAACAACAAAAGTATGGTAAAGACGTCCCTAACAACTAGCTTTCAGACAACCATTCCAAGCCACAGGAAAATAAGAGTAACGAAAAGATGAACAAGGACATTGGAAAATGGTGCAATTTCCACAAAATCCCCTTCCAGAACACCGATGAATGTTTCTCAAAATAATCATTGGTGTTCAAGATAAAATACAAGGAGCCGAACCCTAATTTATAATTTGATTTAGAAAATACTGGTAGAATACAAATTATCAAATGCAGACCCCACTGCTACTATTGCGACTGCAAAAATTCAACCAGAGGAAACAACAGATATGGAAGAGGGGGAGTGTATTTTCCATTCACATATGTCGGTGAATGGGACCTCATTGCATTTTATTGTTGATAGCGGAAATCATAAGAACCTCATCTAAGCCAAGGTTGTCAAACATTTGGGATTGTCAAAAATACCACACCCACAACCATACGACATCGATTGTCTTCACGAGGGAGGAGATATTCATGTTAGCCAACAGTGTCAATTGTCATACAACATCCAGTCCTTCAAGGATGAGGTATTTTTTGATTTTTCCCCATTGGATGTCTGTGATGTTCTTTTGGCCCAGCCATATATGTGGAAGTGCCATGCTATTTATGAGTCTCAACCCTGTAGTTTCATTGTTACTCTAGGGGGCCATATCTACACGATACTAGAGGTATTTTCGACTACTTCCCCACCTAAACAATGTCGCAAGGTAGTATTTCATACTAAACAATTCATCTTCTTCACAATTTGTTCAAAAGGTGAATAAAAGGACACTACAACCACTGCATCCTTGGCCCAAGCACCTTCTATCTAACATAAGCATGTCAACAAGATTGCAGCAAAGTGAAAATATTCCTTCTGCACACAATCATCTCAGGTATCTTGACTGGTTAAAAAGTTCCACCCCTTCCAACATCATGTTCTCGACAACCTTCATCAAACCAAGTAGCACAAATTCTCGAACAATGCAAGCAACTCACCAAGGTTCAACAACAAACACTTCCCCCCCTCCCCTAGAAAATTAATGCAATGGAGACGATTTCTTCCTAAGGAGGGAATTTTGATTGAGGTTGATATTAGTGGCCACCCACCTATCCCAGCTAGCTCAAAACAGTCTCCTGAAAATTTACTATTTTTAGTAGTTTTTCAGTTCCTAAACTTTCAGGGTGATTTTGAGAGCCAAAATGACACTTTTTCGTGATCAAGCACCTTAATGTTAATCAAAGGATATTATTGAGCCCCAAAAATGTATATCCTCTTCAATATATTTCCAACGATATACGATGCACCCCAAACGAAGATCATATTCCAAAGTTACACCCTTGGGAAGTTGATACACCAAACTACCCAAAATGGGGTCCACAAAACTGTTGGCTTTTCATCTTTTGGGGTTAGGTTTTTGGATTTTATTTATGTTAAATAGGCCTTTGGAGATTCACTGTAAGAATCATCTTATTTTGAATGTGAGTGTCCATCACATCTCTTCCCAGAGATACATTTCCACCATTCTAGTGATTCTTTGACTCTGTATTTCTACAGGTTTTTACATTTAGCTCATTAATAAAAAAATTGTATTATTGTATCTTTGTGTTTATGGTTATATATATGATATAGCTCTTTTATATTATTATATAGATGATATATATTTGTACATTTATTTATTATATCTTCACTCTAATTTCATACTGAAAATAATATGGATCACCAATGATCTCAGTATTCAATTTGGAAAAGGGTTTTCCCGATCTAATCTTAGTCACTCTTACTTGAAACACACAAATGAAACCTAGGCGCTATAATCAACGACCATGATTAACTCTTCATCCCAATTGGATGATCATTGTTCATTGACAACTACAAGGGATTTATCTCCATCCATTGAAGGTATTTGACCCTCGATTCACATGCAAATATAGTAGAATTTTTATCTCCTATTGAATCCTTATTCCAAAAAAAATCGCTATCCAATCAAAATGTTTGATCCTTCCTTCTTCGACTGAGGGTTTTAAGAAAATTAAATCTTTGAAACCTACAAATAATATTATAAGAGTTCGATATGGAATTCAATCATTCAATAAAGGTACATTAATACATTAGAAATACAACCAAACTCCACATTGACATGGGTTCCCCACAAGCACAAATATTTCTATTAATGAATCTTGGTACATAAGTTTACAATAATATCTCTATCGGATTCTATAGTCTATCTCTACTTTTACCTTTACTCACTTGTTGGCTTGATTCTTCATTCATTTAAATCCACACTTTTTTTTCTCTATGCTTCACTAATTGGCCACCCTCCTACATGCCCAAAGGATTAAATTTTTGCATGGAAGCCAAACTTCCATATTAGGGAAAAAAATCCCTAAAATCCTTTAACTAATTAAAAAAATAGCATTTTATCTCTCTAATATTGACGAGGATCAATTTTATCGAATCGTCCAAACTTGGGAAAATACAACTATTACAACCAATTTCCTAAATAATCTTTTTAACTAATAATTATGGAAAAAAATCTTGTCCTTCTAGAATATGATTAAAACTTAGGAAAATATAATCAAATCCATTAAGGGAACTCACTCCCTTTAGTAAATTATAAGAATCATTAGGTCTAATAAAAAAGCTTTACTTTGGAGGAAATTTTCTCCTGCATCAAGGATGTACATATCAATACTATAACATCTTGGTCTTGTGAGCACATGTTATTGACTTATTCTTTGAGGACACTTGCGTGCAAATGATCCGATTTCAGTATTTGGTTATTTGTTTTGCTTATGGATTCTTATTATGATGTTGATGTATTATGACTTATGTTATTTCATATCTATGTATTGACATATGCTATTGACGAGTTTCCCCTGAGTGTGCATGACACTTGAAATATTGTGGATGTCGATGGCAATAATGGACCAACTTGGACTCTAGATTGAGTTAGGGAGTGGATTATACTAGTTTGAGTATTTCATTTATGCATATGTCACATATGATCAATAATAATATGTTTTCTATATGGATAATTGACAATGTTTCATTGGTGGATGCAGGATGAAAAGTGCTTGCTAATCTGGCTCACATAACAAGTAAAGGGGCCATGCACATGGATCATATACTGAGGGAGAATTCTAGAAAAATCCTTGTCATATACTACTAGCACTCTCATTGTGGCTCCAATTATATGTTAACGATTACCTAGTTCGAGAGGTCCACAATGTCGTGAGGGTAGACTGAGAGAGTTTCTCACAAAGATTTATAAGGGGAGCACGACAAAGCAGGGTCCTTATTCCTTATAAGCCCTTAGTCTCTCACAAGGTCTCTCGAATGGAGTGTTGACTCCCTGGGTTGGACAACTACAAAAACCATTCAAAGGAAAGTGGCACCCTTGGAGCAAAGAGTGCATCCTGAAGGGTAGGTTGCGTAAATAAAATTTGAGGCATTGAATCTGGGTGCCCTAGAAAACCCTGAGCGAATAATTAACCTTGTAAACTCTTGAGCACTACCGATTGAATCAATTAACTAATTAATTAAGGATTGAATTTATTAATTATAATCCCTATAAGAGTCTAAGTTAGTAAGATGACTAAAAACTAAATTTATAAATTAAATAATGAGAGGATGAAGTAAATCGATTTAAGAAATCATGGAAAATAAAATAAACCTAAAGATTTATTTAATACACATATGTTGAAGAAATTTCCAAATTGGAATTTGAGGTAAGAATGGAATAAAGTTAAAAGAATGGGTAAGCATAGAAAGGAATCTAGAGTCTAGTTAACACTAGTCTAACTAGGAGAAGATTCGTATTTTAACTCAACTCGGATTTAGTAAGGCATTAGTCATTAATTGGGAATAAGGGGAATAAAGAGACAACTAGGAGTGATTTAAGGAGCCCTTTTAGGAAGGGTGACATAAATTAAATTAAATTAAATTAAATTGATGAATTTCTTGTGCAACTTGGGGAAAGGGTGAAAACTGTATGGGGGAAATAATTCGATAATGTACCCCAAATTTCCCAAAAATAAAAAATAAAAATTGTTAGGGGACATTAAAGTTCCTTGACTCTCCAACATTGATTGTGACACATAGATAATCCATTAAACACATCGTTATTCCTTTATTCTATGCATGACAGTTTTACTTCTTTGTCATTGATAAGTTATCATTAATGAATTGTCATTGATGTCAACAATATAGCAATTAGCAGATATTGGAAAAATCAAACAATATGTAGATATTTAAGCTCATAAGCAAAGACATTCATCAAATATAATAAGGAAGAGAGCAATGTATAAAAGTTTTTGGGATCGAAATCCCCACAGGAAAACTCCAAAGGATTCAAGGAATAATCCTGCACAATCCTAAAATCTGGATGAATACCTCTTTTGATGAAGGTTTGAAGCAGACGAAACCCACAGGCTTCCTCCCTGGCCCCTTTTCCCTTCTTTAACACAGTTTCCAGGAACTATCCCTTTTTCTTCGTCCCTCAATTGCATGTGACTACAGGTTCTGACACAGTGCTATCAGATAGGTGCTTATCCAGAGTCTTGAGAGCTTCAGGGCTCCAGAACATCAACTTCGAAAACTCTTGCTACTTTGTTCCTCAATTCTTTTGAGCACCGAATTGGCGAACTTCGCAAAGTGGGGTGGATCAATGGTCCACGACTTCCTCAATAATCAATGGTTCTAGGATTTATTATGAAACTACATTCTTCGGAAGTTTTGGGTAGCCCATACTCTCCAACCTTCCAGAGTGCTCAATATCTCGACTGTGGTATCGGTTGCCATGTACCTTCTCCCGATCAATGGTAAATATTAACTCTAGACTCTGGGATTTCTCGACTCAACACAACTCCAACATAATTCCTCCAGAGTACCAAGTCTTCGAACCTTTGGGATCAAGCGCCATGCATCCACTGGGGCCCACAGTCTCACATCAACTTTAGTGCTTTTCAAAATTACGGGGACATTGGTTGGCAGTTTTGAAGTAACCCATCATTCGTACGACAATTGTCCCCACACTAACATGTACCCCTTCTGGAAAACCGCGGTTTGGATTGTGGTACCGCCCTATATAATTATCTACCGCACAACTTCAATCTCCATAATGCCTCCCAACCATAGATCTTGATAGATCATGATAAAAAAATAATGCATCCACCGATCTAGATAACTTCTTTGCCAAGTTTAACTACTTTGTGCCACCACCCAGAGATTTTTGTGTCAAAGATGGACTGTTAGGTGAATTCACGTTGCTTGATTTTTGTTTCAGGGAATCTCACCTTGGAAGAAAATGAAAATTGGGAACACATAAGACAAATTCCTGAAGGCCGAAATGAATCTAGACCAATGATCTAGAACTAATCACAATCATTAGATTGAGGAGGAGGATATGTCTCGCGACAGGACATCTACACGAGCAAACCACGTCAGAAAGGACATGTGGTACAATAAGATGATGATAAGTGTCAAGATGAAATTAGCATTTCAGGTACGTGTAAGTCACAAATCTAAGTGACAAATGGAAGTCACTCGGCCAATGCGAAGTAAACAGTGATGTCAACAAGCCATGTAACTTCAGAACTTTAGGCTTTGAGAGGTTTCACTTTAGCATATCCCATTTCTCTCGAACGCCGAACTCCTGAACTTTCTTACCTTCTTCTCTTGGCTTAAACCTATGGTTTTGATATGTCCTTGGTGAAATCCAACGGTAAACACTTTCCCCACAGATCTATGATGTATATCCTCTTAGGGACTTCGAAACTTTGGGATTTGACACTTTCTTCTCTATCACACGTAAATTTTTTCGAAGTCATGAAGTCCGAAGTACTTGCCGGTTAATCCTCATTTTATTCCTTTGCAGGTTATGCAAGTTGGTGTAATCGGATCAAGAAAGCATCTTACCTCGAAAGGTATTTTATGTCCTTCCTTGACTGATCTGTGTGCGCATTAACTTGGTTGTGGAGTTTTTGGTCAATGGTACTCCAACTGTAATACTTTGAACAAGATTCATTTGAATGTGACTACTTTTGCAATACACGTGTAGTCTACTGAATCACTATATTCTATGGTAATAGATAATATAAAGGATATAGTCAAACTTTTATTCTTTTATTTATTTTTACATGTTATCAAATTGATTAGCACCCATTTAAGTTTATTCCTTATTTCACCATTTATCTATAGTGATTGCTATGTAAAAATTTGAATAACAATGCAAAATATATAAAATCCAATGGTCACTACGAACATAAAAATAGTTCTACCATTTATTTATGTATGAGCATCCGTAGATATATACCACCATCATATCTCAAACAACCAATATTTCCAGTGTTATTTAACTATGATAAGCCATAGGAAAACATGATCATACATTCCCTTACGAATTGATTTCATTTATGTATACACAATCAATCATATTTCTAACAAATGAAAATCATAAATGTAACATTGAAAAAGAATACAAGCTGAGATACATATTTGAATCTTGATGCTGGAATAAAATGGAACAACCACATTCCACCCAAACATAGAACAAAGCAACCAAGTTCACTTTCACTGTTCACCCCCTAGCCTGACCATAAGTCCATAAGGGAAAACTGAATGATCCTCCTTAGCTATAGTCACCATCCACAGATCAAAAATTCTTTTTCCTCACACTAACAATTCTCATAACAACAAATCCATCCAGATATCATAAATTCCTTTKCCTCACACTAACAGTGCTCATAAAAACAAATAGTTTTTTKTYCCCAACATACTAAGCARCATCTTGCCTCCTCTCATATGTTGTTTTTATATGCATCCTTGTGACTAGRTCTTTCCTTCCCTCCTTGGGAAATTCACATMTTTACAAATCCCTAATTTTTAGGGGATTCTAGTGGTCAACTTCAAAATTTTCCACTTGTAAAAATCATCCTTGAGGTARCTCAAACTTGTTCCCCACTCATGGAGTCAAGGTCAACTATTTTTAACCTGGTTGTTCCATTTATCTTTTAGGATTTAATTTATTAAGAGTTTGTTTTTCACACGTGTCAAATAAAAGAGGAAAGTTGGGAAAGTCAAATATTTKCCCAACATTCATCAAATAATTAATTACAATAATAAAAATTTCAAATTCGTATTTTCCTTTAATGGCAAATAATTTCAAAATCCAATTTTTCCAAAAACGGAAATTTATTTCCAAGTTTAGTTAAACTTTAATATCCTAAAATTTAAGGATATTACATCCTCTCCCCCTTAAGTATAACACTTTCCTCAATGTTCATTCCTCTCTCAGAATAGGGTTGGATAATATTTCCACAAATCTGCCTCCAATTCCCATGTGGCCTCCTTAGTGATAAAGTGATTCCATTGCACTTTTGCGTGGGTGATGGCTCTATCATGTAGTATTGTTTCTTTCCTATCCCAAATGCGCAAAGGTTCCACTTGTAACTCGCCTTCTAGTTCCACCTGCACCATATTCCAATCAATGATGTCAGTAGGATCATGAATATACCTTTTTAATAAGGAAACATGAAAAACATTATTTAATTTTACGGTTGCAGGAAGTGCTAGTTGATATGCCATGGGTCCGATTTGAGTTAAAATATTGAAGGGCCCACAAAACCTAGGTGCCAACTTTGAAAAATTTCTTAGATTTAGAGATCTCCTCCTTTCTTTGACTTTTAGATATACATGGTCCCCAATTTGAAATTCTTGGTGTCTCCTTTTTAAATCTGCGTAGCTTTCTTGTCGGTCTTGGGCCTCCTTTAAATTTTGTTGTACCCTTTTAAACATTTCCTCCATTTCCTGGAGAATTTTCGGTTCCATCATAAGCTTGTCAACTGGATTATCCCAGCTAATTGGGGTTGTGCATTTCCTTACGTATAATGCTTCGAAGGGACTCACCTTGGCTAATGTCTGATAGGCATTATTGTAAGCAAATTCAACTAAGTGTAGGTACTCCTTCCACTTAGTTGTTTTCCTTCTCACATACATCCATAAAATGTCTTGCACAATCTGATTCGTTCGTTCGGTTTTCCCATCCGTTTGTGGATGGTAGCTTGTGATGAAATTCAAGTTAGTATCCAATCTTTTAAACAATTCCTTCCAATCCTGTAAAATGTGTAGATTTGCTAAGTTTATCAATCACTACCATAATCGACTCATTTTTCTTTTGAGTCCTAGGAAAACCTGTGATGAAGTCCAATGAGATAATATTCCACTTCCATTATGGTATAGGCAGAGGCTGTAGCATAACAATTGTATGTTGATGTTCACCCTTTACCTGTTTATAATATAATCATTTAGATAAATATTCAACTATTTCACTCTTCATATTAGGCCAATAATTTATATTTCTTAAGGCTGTTATCATTTTATGGTATCCTGGATGACCAAAATACGACCTTTTGTGCAATTCGTCAAGAATTGTTTATTTTAAATCATTAGAATTAGGTACATACAACCTGTTTTTGAACCTTAACAGTCCATTTTGATCTAAGATCATATTTGTTTTGTTTATTTTTTTTTTCATTTTCTTGCAATTTAGTTGATGTTTTTATGTACTTTTCATCATTACTACTTGCACATTTTATTCTTTGTTCGATGTCATTTTTTGATCTACTAACACTGATCTCATAAAGTTCGTTAGTCCTCTAAATTAGAGCATCTGCAACTTTTCTTTCTTTACCTTTGATGTGTCGTACTTCAAAATCAAATTCTCTTAAAAAGATTAGCCATCTTACTTGCCTTGCATTGAGATCTGGTTTATTAAATAAAAATTTTACACCACTATTGTCAATTAGTAGAAGAAACCTTCTCTCCATTAAATAATGTCGCCACATTTTCAGAGCATGAATTACGACTGTTAATTCCAAATCATGTGTAATGTAATTATGTTCATGATCTTTCATTTTACGTGATTCACAACAAATGGCGTGTCCATCTTGTGTTAGGACACCTCCCAAGTCTTCTTTGATTGCATCCAAGTAAACTGTAAAATCTTTATCGGGATCCGCTACCCTTAGGACAAGTGTTGTAGTTAACATTTTTTTTTAATTTATCAAAGATGTCATGACACTTTTGTGTCCAAGTAAATCTTATTCCCTTTTTTTGTAGGGATGTAATTGGATATGCGATCTTAGAAAATCCTTCGATAAATCTTCGGTAATAACCGATAATTCCCATGAATGATTTGATGTCATCTACATCCTTAGGTATAGGGCATTCCATAATGGATTTTATCTCTTTTGGATCAACTGCAATACCCTCTTCGGATATCACGTTTCCTAGGTACTATATCTTTCTTTGGTAGAAATCGCACTTATCAAACTTTGCATACAACTTGTGTTTCCTTAAGGTCTGCAATATTATTTTCAAATGTTCTTCATGTTCTTCTTCTTTTTTCGAGTAAACTAAAATTTCTTCGATAAACACCAACACAAATTTATCCATATATTGACTGAATATATTATTCATCAAACACATAAAGGTTGTTGGTGCATTACTAAGATCAAACAGAATTACGAAAAACTCATAGTGTTTGTAACGTGTTCTAAATGTTGTTTTATTTATGTGTTCATCTTTTATTCCGACCTAGTGATAACCAGACCTTAAATCTGACTTACAAAATATCCTTTCTCCTCCAACTTGGTCAAACAAGTCATTAATCCTAGGTAAACGATCTACTTATTATTGATCATCACCTTAATTAGTTGTCGGTAGTTAATGCACAGTCTCAAGGTCCCATCTTTATTTTTAATGAAGAGAATTGGTGCTCCCTAAGGTGAGACACTTGGTCAAATATATTCTTTAACTAACAGTTCTTGCAGCTGAATTTTCAGTTCCGTTAATTCAGGTAGACTCATTCTATATGTTTCCTTAGATATCTGGGCAGATCTAGGTAGTAGATCGATAGAGAAATATATCTCTCTTCTTGGAGATAGTTTTATTATTTCATCCACAAATACATCTCTAAGCCCATGTAGGACTGCAAAGTCCTCTAAACTGGGTTTTTTTCCTGTTTCTAACAGATTAGTTACCTGAACAACATAAACTTGGCAACCTTTGTTCATACATTTCTTAAATTGCATGGCTGATATTTGCCTAACTGAAACTCATTTTCTTATCCCTTGTATCGTCCTAACTGTGTTGTTTTCTTCTATGTAAATAAGTGAATTTTCGTAATAGTTTAATATTACTTTATGTTTCTCTAACCATTCCATTCCAATGATTAAACCATAAGATCCCAAAGGTTAAATGTTCATATCTAATTTTGTACTTTGACCGTCTATGCTAAGTTCACATTCAAGAATACAATTTGTGAGCTTTCTCTTGGTGCCTGTGGCTAACTATACTAACCAGGACTTAGCATGATTTTCTTTCTTGATCCTGTTTAATTCAATTAAACCAAGAGTAACATAACTCAGACTATCTCCTAGGTCAATTAATATTGAAATGCGGTTATCATGAATTTTACCTTCAACCTCCACTATAGTGTATTGATGATTAGCTTTCCTGACATACACAATTGCATTAATTATGTGCATGCTTATGCCCATATCTCCTACTGTCGAAGCTTCTTGCAGGTTATGGATTCAATTTCTTGCCGTGGAAATTAAGCGTGGACAATTTATCCTCAAGTGAGCTTCTCCACACTCCCAACACATCAATAGCTCTCTAGGGCTTCCCCCAACTTTATTGACTCCCAGGTTAACTGGTTTACCTCCCCCTTGAGCACTCTGGGTGTTGGAATGATAGTCCTTCTTTTGGAAACTTTTTTCCATATTACGGAAAGGGGCTGGTTGGAACCCTTTCTTTCACTGATTCATTTTTTCCTATTTCTTGTCCTTCCATGCCTTGGGAATTTTAGACCTTTGTTTGTGTTGATCATAACACTTTTGAGCTTTTCTAAACAATTCATTTAAAGAATTATGACTGTCAAGTTCAATTATATCTTTGTACGACTATGGTAGACATCCTAAGAATCGTTGTATCTTTACTTTGTCTTCCTTGATGTATGGTACAAACATCAATAGTTCTAGAAATTTATTTATTAGATCGTCCATGGTCATTTGTATGAATCTTATCTCGTAGAATTCCTTAGTCTTTATTTCGTAATATCTTTCTCACAAATATTGCTTGAAATATTTCTTAAAATCTGACCCATCCATTTGTTTCTCTTTCAATCCCTTAGCCAATTTCAGGTCTTTCCACTAGATACATTATTTTCCCTTCAAGTTGTAAATGGCCATTCTGACTTTTATTTTGCTAGAGTAATTGTAAATATGTAAGTATTTCTTTATATCTAGTAGCCATACTTTAGTCTCTTCACCCGTCTTGGATTCTTCGTCAAAGGTGGAAAATTTTATTTTCTTGAATTCACCTTCGAGGTGATCTACTTGTTTTATTTTTCTTCCTGTAGTTGTTTTGTTTCCTGTCATGGGTGTGTATTCAAAAGAACTATTCTCATTTTCTATTTCATGACCAAAGTTTTTAGAGGACCTTTTTCTGACTTCTTCCTCTTTGTCATTATTATTTTGGATCCTCTAGGTTACTATATTGCGTAGCATCATTTCATTAATTTCTCATTGGTCTTCTTGTTCCTTTTTCATCTTTTCGTTATCTTCTTTAAACACTTTTAATTCCACAATGAGGTTCTTCATTGTTTCCAAAACCTGGGTGGTTGAACTTCCTTCTCTATTATGCCTTGGTTCTTTAGTAATTCCTTGATTATGATTCTCTTCAAGTTTCATTTCTTCTTCATTATGTGATGATATTATCACAACAGACCAACAATTTTTTTTTTGTAACAGTAAACATATTTGTTAGTTTTTCTTCAACAGAAATAAAATAATTAAATTGATTTGGATTTTCCCTGAGGTCCAAGTGTTGTAACCTTCAGCTCTGATACCACATGTAACGTACTCCAAATTTCCCAAGAATAAAAATAAAAATTGTTAGGGAACATTAAACGTCATTGACTCTCCAACATCGATTCTGACACATATATAATCCATTAAACAAATCATTATTCCTTTATTGTATGCATAGCAGATTTACTTATTTGTCATTAATAAGTTATCATTAATTAATTTTCATTGATGTCAACAATATAACAGTTAGCAGATAATGAAAAAATCAAACAGTATGCAGAGATTTAAGATCATAAGAAAAGACATTAATCAAATCTCAGAAGGAAGAGCGCATTGTAGAAAAGTTGTCGAGACCAAAATCCCCACAGGAAAACTCCAAAGGATTTAAGGAAGAATCTTGTTGAATCCTCAAATCTAGATGAATACCTCTTTTAATGCAGGTTCAAACCAGACGAAACCAATGGGCTTCCTCCCTAACACCTTTTCCCTTATTTAAAACATTTTTTGGGCACTAGCCCTTTTTCTTCATCCCTCAATTACATGTGACCATAGGCTATGACCTGGTGCTATCGGATAGCTTCTTATCTGGAGTCTTGAGAAC
Organism: Picea engelmannii; assembly: GCA_009831015.1. Classification (NCBI taxonomy): domain Eukaryota; kingdom Viridiplantae; phylum Streptophyta; class Pinopsida; order Pinales; family Pinaceae; genus Picea; species Picea engelmannii. The sequence continues at coordinate 71,653 of ML779409.1, forward strand.
TTTGGGGCTTCAAAAACTCTTTCTACTTTGTGCCTTAATTCTCTCGAACACCGAATTGGCGAACTTCACGAAGTGGGGTGGATCAACGGTCCACAACTTCCTTGGCAATTGACGGTTGGGATTTATTACGGAACTCCATGCTTAGGAAGTTTTGGGCTCTCCATACTCTCCAACCTTCATGAGTTCTCAGTCTCCGGACTGTGGTATCGGTTTCCACGTACCTTCTCCCAATCAATGGTCGATATTAACTACGGACTCTAGGAGTTCTTAAATCAATGCAACTGCAACACAATTCCTCCAGAGTACCATGTCTCTGGACCTTGGGGTCAGGCGCCATGCATCCACTGGGGCCCACAGTCTCCGTACATGAACTAATAAATATTGTAAACATCACATCAACTTTAGTACTTTTCAAAATTGCGAGGACATGGGTTGGCGGTTTTGAAGTAACCCGTCGTTCATTCCGCAATTGTCCCCATGCTGATACATACCCCTTCTTGGAAACCGTGGTTTGGACTGTGGGACTGGCCTGTATAATTATTTATCGCACAACTTCAATCTCTGCAATGTCTCTCGTCCATCGATCTTGATAGATCGTGATAAAAAAGTAATGCAACAACCAATCTAGCTAACTTCTTCGCCAAGTTTAACTACCTTGTGCCACCACTCAGAGATTTTTGCATCAAAGATGGATTGTTAGATGAATTCAAGTTGCTCAAGTTCTGTTTCGAGGATTCTCACTTCAGGATAAAATGAAAATTGGGAACGGATAACCCAAATTCCCAAAGGCCGAAATGAATCTAGACCAATGATCTAGAAGTGATCGTAGTCGTTAGATCCAGGAGGAGGATATGTGTCACGATAGGAGATCTACATGAGCAAACCACGTCAACAAGGACATGTGGCACAATAAGATGTTGACAAGTGTCAAGATGAAATTGGAATTTCAAGTACGTGTAAGTCACGAATCTATGTGACATGTGGCAGTCACATAGCCAATGTCAAGTTAGCAGTGACGTCAGTAAGCCATGTCACTTTAGAACTTCCAGCTTCGAGAGATTTCACTTTAGAATACCCCATTTCTCCCGAACGTCAAACCCCTAAACTTTCTTACCTTCCTCTCTTGGCTTAACCCTAAGGTTATGATCTGTCCTTGGTCAAATCCAACGGTAAACACTTTCCCCATGGATCTATGATGTAGACCATCTTCAGGACTTCAAAACTTAGGGTTTCGACCCTTTCTTCTCTATCACACATAAACTTCGTCGAAGTCGCGAATTCTGGAGTACTTAGGGGTTAATCCTCATTTTCTTCCTTTGCAGGTTATGCAAGTTGGTGTAATCGGATGAAGAAAGCATCTTACCTCGAGGTATTTGGTTCCATGTCCTTCCTTGACTGATCTATGTGCACATTAACTTTGGTTACATACAAAATTCTGTGTATATTTTCTTAGATCTTTGTTTACAATAAGAGGTTGTGGAGATTTTGGTCTATGGTACTCCAACTGTAATACTTTGAACATGATTCATTTGAATATGACAAGTACTTTCACAATACAGTTGTAGTCTAATGAATCACTATCTTTTTGTGGTAATAGATAATATAAAGGATATAGTCGGACTGTTATTCTTTTATTTATTTTTACATGTTATCAAATTGATAAGCACTCATTTAAGTTTATTCCTTATTACACCATTTATCTACAGTGATTGCTATGTACAGATTTGAATAGCAATTCAAAATATATAAAATCCAATGGTCACTAGGAACATAACAATAGTTCTACCATTTCTTTATGTATGAGCATATGTATATATATACCACCATCATATCTCAAACAACCAATATTTCTAGTATTATTTAACTATGATAAGCCATAGGAAAACAAAATCATACACTTCCTTACAAATTGATTTCATTTATGTATACACAATCAATCATATTCCTAACAAATGAAAATCATAAATATAACATTGACAAAGAATACAAGATGAGATACATATCTGAAACCTGATGTTTGAATACAAATGGAAGAGTCATGTTCCACCCAACCATAGAACAGAACAACCAAGTTCACTTGTCTTGTTCACCCGCTAGCCTGACCATGAGTCCATAAGGGAAAACTGAATGATCCTCCTTAGCTATAGTGACCATTGACAGATCATAAATTCATTTGCCTCACACTAATAGTGTTCATAACAATAAGTCCATCCACAGATCACAAATTCATTTTCCTCACACTAACAGTGCTCATAACAACAAATAGTTTATTTTCCCCAACACACTGAGCAGCATTATGCCACCTCTCATATGTTGTTTTTATATGCATCATTGTGCCTAGGTCTTTCCTTCCCTCCTTGGGAAATTCACAACTTTAGAAATCCTTGATTTTTAGGGGCTTCTAGTGGTCAAATTCCACATTTTCCACTTGTAAAAATCAGCCTTGAGGTAACTCAAACATGTTCTCCACTCATGGAGTCATGATCAACTATTTTTAACCTGATTGTTCCATATTTCTTCCAACATTTAATTTATTAAGAGTTTGTCTTTCACATGTGTCAAATAAAAGAGGACAATTGCGAAAGTCAAATCTTTGCCCAACCATAATCAAATAATTAATTGCAACAATAAAAATTCCAAATTCTTTTCCAAATACGAATTTTCGAAAAACGGAAATTTATTTCCAAGTTCACTTAGAATTTAATATTCTAAAATTTGAGGATATTACAAATTCTAATTTATCTAATTAAAAAGTGAATTAAATGTTGGGATACCGAGCTTGAGTGATAGAGTGGTGGGTCTGCCTTGCGAAGTAATCTTGGAGCTAGAATTTCATGGTTGTGTGTGTCGCCCCATTATTGCTGAGGGGGCTAAGGGGGGAAGAGTACCCCTACCATTGGATGGGAGGTATCGGATATTCAAGTTCAGCTTCGTTTCATGACAATATTCTCATTTGTATTTTAAATTGTAATTATATTGACCAATTATTTATCGAAAATCTTCTAGTGTTACTACCTTACATTTTATTCATCGATCATCTCTCGGAGTCCCTTTGCTAATTTCTTGTAACCCTTGGTCTTCTTTAATTACAATTTGCCGCTAGTGGATATATAATTATATATTTATATGCATAACCATTGCGCATTTATTGGTTACCTCCTTGGAATTCTTCGATGAGTTTCGCATTTAAGTTTTGAAATGTCCATAAAATTCGTATATTAGTTTAAGAAATGGGCTTCCCCTCTGGTAAGTTTTTCGCCCAACATTCTTGTCCCTTTTCCTAGTGTTTGTAAGACCTCTCACACCACGTTTTTATTAAGAGAACATATTCCTGCGTTTTTATTCATCCAGCGATAGAAAGATTCCTTCCTGTAGCTTGTCTGTCCAACATTTATGATTTCCTGCCATCCATTCATTGCTTCTGCAGTTTCCAAATTGACTACCTCATTGTATGGATTGATTCTTTCTCGCCAACGTTTCTAAACTGTCCTACCTCCACGATTTTCCGTTTAAGAATGCCAGCGAATTGTAAATACCCGATGCAAATCCGTGATGTCTTCTCTTACCTCCACGATTTTCCTTACCTAGATTGCCTTATCCGTTCCTCACCAACATCTCCGCGATCCGAGATCCACTTAAGTCCCTTGCCTAGTTTATTTTTTATACGAACAATACCTCCATTTTGTCCACTGTTAGGCTACTGGGATTAATAATTAGTCTAACTCATTACTTTCAGACAATCACGGTAGCTGGGGACGTAACCGGTTAACACTTACTATTCAAAAACTCATTGTTTTTACTGCATTTTGTTCATGGTGATTCCTCTGACTTGGGTATTTTCCCGATCAGGAGTAGGATAACCAGCATTCAAAGTTCTTGCCTTTCCGACACTTTCTTCATAAATCTCCCAATAGTCTATCCTTTCGAAACCCTTTGCAGGCTCCATTTTTTAGTGTTAAAAAGAATCTCTGAGTACGCCTAATTCTGAGCTTGCATGTGTTATTTGTGAGCTTTAAGACGAATCTATGCCCTTCTCGCGGTGCTCCATTTCCCCGAAGCCATTGCTTGTTTAGCTGCCAATAAAACTTCATTGCTGCATCCTTGCCTTATATAGCTGCCACTTGCACGAACTTCCTTCGACATATGACTCTCGTTCTGCGAGTAGAGAGGGAGGATGCGATCCATAGCTGATGGGATGTCTTCCTCATCGCTTTATCAACTCGAAAGCGACTAAAAAACAAATTTCAGTTGGAAAACTTTTCCCCTTTTTCTTCTACGCTCGCTGGGTAATCCCAACAGTCCCGCCCTCGCTCCCGAGGTTCAATTTTCTAACGTGACGGTACATTTAAAAGCCCCTCCAAGTTTGGAGCTTGCTGTAATTTTTACCTTTACGATCTGTAAATTGAACAGTGAGTATTTTGGGTTGAAGGGAGACTTTTAAAGTCGTTAAGCCATAAACTTTTACAATGTTATTTAATTTATTATAAATAAAGCATTATGTTGATTTAAATTATAACATCAATTCAATAATTAATGGTTTATTATTGATACCTTGTAATGTATTTTCCACAACCAAGTACACGGAAGATGCTTGATTCCTTCCACTTGACTCTTAGCATAAAATGTTAATACCAAGGGATATTCCAATGTCAGTCACCATTATGATATTCAATATCCACCTCATTTAAACAACTCTATATAACTTTATATAGAGTTATAAAGAGAGTGAGGATAATTGAAGATATAAAATTAGCATTTTTTGATAGGTGCCTCTACTTTGCAATTGAAGTGGATGTATAATTCCTTTAATGCTTTAATCTAGATTTGATATGTGAGATATCTCAAAACATTAATAAGAAAAATGTATTTCAACATCCACCTTAGTAAATTATTTTATAGCATCTTCACACACACTTAAAACCTTGAAAATAGAAATTTCTCATTTAATCGAATTACACCTTGTATGCCTTGAAATTTTATGTATGATTAATTATGGTTGGAACATGGTTGAATGTCCATAGGTAGAATGCCATCGATTAAATTATGAACTACATTTGGATTATGATTGAGTGTTATTGGAGAGAAAGGTCGTCAATTAAAATTGATATATGTTGTAATAGAATTTGTTGCACCATGGAATTAATAGTGCATATGACTCGTTATGTGATTTGTTTGTCTTTGCACCATGAAAATAAAATCGATGATTACCTTATGCCATGGAATATAATGATGATTAAGTAAATAAATTTCTTGTGCTATGGAATAATAATAATAATAATGACTAAATGATTGAGTTATTAGATTTCTTGCGCAAGGTTGATGTATAGATGATTAAGCGATTGGATTTCCATGCGCCTTGGAATAATGTTAATGAATAAATGATTCAATGGTTAGATTTCCTTGCGCCATGTATTAAATGTCGATGTATGATCAGATATACATTTTATTAATCTTGCGTCTTGAAATTAATGTTGATGTATGATGAGCTATGAAATTAGATTATTCGGGCGCATTGAAATAATGTTTATTTATGATTTCTTAAGTGATTAGATTATTAGCGCACATTGAAATAATGTTGATGTATGTTTAATTAAGTGATTAGATTACTCTTTCCCCGTGAATAACTGATTATTAAGATCGATTGATTGATCTAGTTGATTTCGTCTTGTTGGGATTAGTGGGATTTAGACACCTCCTTGTTCCTCAGAACAGTAGCTAGCCCTGAGACCTTAAATGGTCAAAATCAATCGGATGAATGTTGGGCTTTAGAATTGATTATGTGTTATGGAGGTCCTAACCATGCACGATAGGTTGGGCAGGTAGTCCCTTACTATTCAACGATATGGTTGATCATTAATTATATTTCCTTTTGTTTATCTTGTTGTGTTGAATTGTATCGCTGTCATTTATGATTATGTGTTGATCAGGTCTCATTATCATTTATGGTAATGCATTGGCTTGCGTCATTATTGATTTCAATGATGTATCACTTGCAATGCTTTTAATTATGATGTCATGTTGATTATGTGTTGCTATGAATTAAGTGTGATGCTTCTTTGTAATGATCCCAAGCCATTATGCAAGGATCATCACTGTTTTGGTGTCTTTTTAAAACTTTTTCTAAGTGAGGTATTTCATCAAACACTTTGTTGATCTACCGTTTAGATGTGTTTATATGTGTGTATGCAGCAAATAACAGAAAGACATAATCATGGAACATACCTCAACCATATGCAATAATATAGACAAGCCAAAACATCTCAATTCTTCTTTATTCATAAAATAGAGAAACCTGCTACAATGAAGATGTCGATCTGGAATGCTCAACAGATGGCCAAGAAGGTAGATAGTAGATAAGAGCTGCTACAAAATGCTCCCACTAATACAAAATATGCCTCCAAAGGCTGAAGAAGAAATGAAGATCAATACAAGCATAACTGAATGCCAAACTCTCCAGCTGAAGAATGCCATGCTCCAATAGAAGGCTGAAACCCTCAATAACTCAGCCTTGCTGCCAAAAGTGTCCAATCACCCTAATAATTATGCCAATTGATAGATCGGGTGATGGTAAGAACAACCCAGGTGACTGAATCTCCAAGATCCCTCTCAATCTCTGTAGATCTCAAATTCCCCACTGAATGGTGCGCCCCATTGGGTGACCGAAACCCTAGATAATTCGGCCCTGCTGAAGGAGGCTTCCAAATGCTATGAAACTCTCCAGAAATATAGATAGGGACACTGCAAGTCACTAGGTAAAGTCTCGGGGTCAGATCTGAAGTGTAACCCCTCCAAACGGACTAGATCTGGATCTCAAAAATGCCCTCCTTCTCTTCAATTTGCCCCACTACTCAAGAAATAATCTGAGCCATAAAACTGTCTCAGAAAGCACTAGATCTGATGTCCAAGGCCCT
>ML779409.1:87624-105668 GCA_009831015.1 Picea engelmannii
ATAGTTTAGACATATAGATTATTTTAGATGCTTTATTTACTACATTTTATATACTGTAAAACTTCGGGATGAAGTTTAAAACAAGAGGGGGTGTATGTAACATCCCTCTCTTGCGGGCACATGTTATTTACTTATTCTTTGAGGATACTTGCATGCAAGTGATCTAGTTATAGTATTTGATTATCTGTTTGACTTATAGATTCTTAGGATAATGTTGATGGATTATGATTTAGGTTGTTTGATATCTATGTATTGAAAGATTCTACTGATGATTTTCCCCTGAGTGTGAAAGACACTTCACAGATTGTGGATGCCGATGGCACCAATGGACCTCCTTGGACTCCGGATTGAGTGAGGGAATGGATTGTATGGTCTTGAGAATTTCATTTATGTATATCTGAAATATGATCGATTATAATATGTTGTATATATGGATCATTGAAAAAATTTCATTGTTGGATGCAGGCTCACGAGTGCTTGCTAATATGACTCACATAAGGATTAAAGGGGCCATGAACATAGACCAGATATTGAGGGAGAGGTGTGGAAACATCCCTATCACAACCTACTATATCTCCTTCCATGGCTTGAATTATAGGTTAATGATTACCTAGTTTGATAGGTCCATGATGTCACGAGGGAATACTGAGACAATTGCTCACAAATATTTCTAAGGGGAGTGTAATAAGGTAGGGTCCTTATTCCTTAGAAGTCCTTCATCTCTCACAAGGTCACCCAAATGGAGTGTCACTCCCAGAGATGGAAAAATAGAAAAAACAGTCAAAGGCGAGTGGCACCCTTGGAGCACAGAGTGCGTCTTGAAGGGCATGTCACGTAAATAAAATTTGAGTCAATGAATCTAGGTGGCCTACAAAACCCTGAGCGAATAATTAACCTTGTAAAATCTTGAGCACTGTCGGATCAATTAATTAATTAATTAATTAATTAAGGATTGAATTTATTAATTATAATCCCTATAAGAGTCTAAGCCTTTGCAAATAAAATGCCTAAGTCTAAGTTAGTAAGATGACTAAAACCTAAATTTATAAATTAAATAATGAGAGGATGAAGTAAATCAATTTAAGAAATCAAGGAAAATAAAATAAACCTAAAATTTGATTTAATACACATGTGTAAGAAATTACCAAATTGGAATTTGAGGTAAGAATGAAATAAAGATAAAAAAAACAGGTACACATAGAAAGGAATCTAGAGTCTAGCTAACACTAGTCTAACAAGGAGAAGATTCATATTTTAACTCAACTCAGATTTAGTAAGGCATCACTCATTAATTGGGAATAACAAGAATAAAGAAACAACTAGGAGTGATTTAATGAGCACTTTTAGGCAGGGTGAAATAATTTTAATTTATCTAATAAAAAAGTGAATTAAATGTGCCAGTGGGAATGTGTCATTGAGGAAAATCCTATAAAGAAAATGGAAAATATGGGAAAGGGATCACACTTGTTATGGGTTTAGTTATGCTGCAGAAATTTTGACTAGTTTTACTTGTGAGATTTGGGATGGCTCTACCTTGCCACGAAAGCTAGACGCTATATTTTTCTCGTTGTGTGAGTGTCCGCCTTGGCTCGGCAGGCTAACGAGGGAGAATAATACCCCTAGCATTTAAAGATTAGCAGGAGGGAGGTCGGAGGAGCTTGCAGTTTAACTTGTAATAAGATTGATTAATTATTTATATAGTTGTTGTGTAACTCAAATTATGAAATTAAGGTACACGGATTATCGAAACTTCAAGTTATTGAATGGTGTAGTGTGGGACGAAAATCTTCTAGTGTTACTACCTTACATTTTATTCATCTGATAATGCGAGATTCCCTTGGATCATTTCTTGTAACCCTTGGTATTATGTAATTACAATTTGATGCTAGTGAAGATATAATTATATATTTATATGAAAAACAAAGCATTTATTGGTTACTTTCTTGGAATGCTTCTTAGAGTTTCTCATTTAAGTTTTTTATTGTCCATAGAATCTGTATATTAGTTTAAGAAATGGGCTCCCTCTCCTGTAACGTTTTTCGCCCAGCATTCTTGTGCCTTCTCTCAGCATTCTCAAGACCTCTAAAGCCGTGTTTTTCTTAAGAGAACATCTTCCTACATTTTTATTCATCCAACGACAGAAAGACTCCTTCATGTATCTTGTTCATCTAACATTTATTATTTCCTTCCATCTAGTCATTGCTTCTGCAGTTTCCAAATTGACTGCCTCATTTCCTATGGATTGATTCACTCTCGCCAAGTTTTCTAAACCGTTTTACCTCCACTTTTTTCCTTTTAAGACTGCCAACGAATTGTAAATACCTGGCGCAAATCCGTGATGTCTGGTCTTACCTCCACGATTTTCCTTACCTAGACTTCCTTATCCCTTCTTCACCAAGATCTTCTGGCGATCCAAGATCCACTTGAGTTGCTTGCCTGGTTTATTTTTTATATGAACAATACCTATATTCTTTCCACTGTCGTAGGCTACAGGGCTTAACCGTTAGTCTAAATAATTACTTTTAGACAGTCACAGTAGCTGGGGATGTAAGTGGTTAACACTTACTTTCCAAAAACTATGATCAAGGTTGTTTTTACTGCGTTTTGTTTATGGTGATTCCGCTGACTTGGGTATTGTCCCGATCACGAGTGGTATAACCAGCATTTGAAGTGCTTTCCTTTCCAAAAAATTCTTCAGAAATCTCCCAACAGTCTATCCTTTTCGAAACCCTTGCCAGGCTCCATTTCTGAGTGTTTAAACAAATCTCTGAGTACGCCTAATTCTGAACTTGCCTGAACCATTTCTGATCTTCAAGATGAATCTTTGTCCTTCTGGCGGTGTTCCATATCCACACAGCCATTGCTTGTTTAGTTTCCAATAAAACTTCCTTCACACGTCCTCGCCTTCTATAGCTGCCACTTGCACGGACTTCCTTCGATGAATGAATCTCGTTCTTCGAGTAGACAGCGAGGATGCCATCCATAGCTGGAGGGACGTTTTCATCATCGCTTTATCAACTCACAAGCGACTGAAAAAAAACTTTCAGTTGGAAAGCTTCTCCCCTTTTTCTTCTGCGCTTGCTGGATAATCCCAACAGTCCCCCACAATCTTTCCCTTGCTCTCGGGGTTCAATTTTCTAACGCGACGGTACATTTAAAAGCCCCTCCAAGTTTGGAGCTTGCTGGAATTTTTCCCTTCACGATCTGTAAATTGAACAGTGAGTATTTTGGGTTGAAGGGAGACTTCTAATGTCGTTAAGCGATAAAATTTTACAATGTTATTTAATTTATTATAAATAAATCATTATTTTGATTTAAATTATAACATCAATTCAATAATCAATGGTTTATTATTGATTCCTTGTAATGTATTTTCCACAACCAAGTACACGGAAGACACTTGATTCCTTCCACTTGACTCTTACCATAAAATGTTAATACCAGGGGATATTCCATTGTCAGTGACCATTATGATATTCAATATCCACCTCAATTAAACAAATCTATATACCTTTGAAGATAGAAAATTATCATTCATTTGATAGGTGCTTTTACTTCTCAATTGAAGGGGATGTATAATTTTTTCAATGCTTTAATTTGGAGTTGATATGTGGGATATCCCAAAATATTACTAAGAAAAATGTTTTTCAAATTGAAGGGGATGTACAATTTTTTCAATGCTTTAATTTGGAGTTGATATGTGGGATATCCCAAAATATTACTAAGAAAAATGTTTTTCAACGTCCACCTTAGTAAATTATTCTATAGCATCTTCACACACACTTAAAACCTTGAAAATAGAAATTTCTCATTTAATTAAATTACACCTTGTACGCCTTGAAATTTTATGTATGATTAATTATGGTTGGAGCATGGTTGAATTTCCATAGGTAGAATGTCGTCGATTAAATTATGAAGTACAGTTGGATTATGATTGAATGTTCTTGGAGATAAAGGTCGTGAATTAATTTGATATATGTTGTAATAGAATATGTTGCGTCGTGGAATTAATAAGACATATGACTCGTTATGTGATTTATTTATCTTTCCTCCATGAAAAGAAAATCGAGGATTACCTTGCGCCATGGAATATGTTAATGATTAAGTAAATAGATGTTTTGCGCTATGGAATAATGATAATGAATAAATGATTGATTTATTAGATTTCTTTGCCATGGAATAAGGTTGATGTGTAGATGAGTAAGTGATTGGATATCCTTGCGCAATGGAATAATGTTAATGAATAAATGATTGAGTGATTAGATTTCCTTGTGCCATGTATTAAATGTTGATGTATGATCGGATATAAAATTTTTAATCTTGCGTCTCAAAATTAATGATGATGTATGATGAGTTATGAAATTAGATTATTCATGCGCATTGAAATAATGTTGATGTATGATTTCCTAAGTGATTAGATTATTAGCACGCATTGAAATAATGTTGATGTATGTTTAATTAAGTGATTAGATTACTCTTTCCCCATGAATAATTGATGATTAAGATCGATTGATTGATCTAGTTGATTTCAGTTGGATGGGATTAGTGGGATTTAGACACCTCCTTGTTCCTTAGAATAGTCGCTAGCCCTGAGACCTGAAATGGTCAAAATCAATCAGATGAATCCTAGGCTTGAGTGTTGCTTATGTGTACTAGAGGTCCTAACCATGTAGGATAGGTTGGGTGGGTAGTCCCTTATTATTCAACGATATGGTTGATCATTAATTATATTTGCTTCAGTTGATCTTGTTGTTTTGAATTGTGTCGCTATCATTTACGATTATGTGTTGATATCATTTATGTTAATGAGTTGGATTGTGTTGTTATTGATTTCAATGATGTGTCACTTGCAATGACTTTAATTATGATGTCATTTTGATTATGAGTTGTTATGAATTATGTGTGGCGATTCTTCTATCCTAATGAAAAAAAATTACCTATTGTGCTTCACTTTTGCTAGTCGTAACAAAAGGGTTGTTACAAATACACTCCATCGATATCACCTTGAGGATATTTCTAACTTAGAATGATAACATTATTCTTCTCAAAAAAATGTTTTTAAATTGGATTGTGTGCTAGTCACCAATCCCTATCTGACACATATGGGTAAAAACAACACTTGGTTACAATGTTTTTGGAAACTATGAGGCTCATTATTTTCATACCACTTATATGTGGAGTTAAAACATATTATCCCACTATCAATGAATATTATTTTTCCATCTATTTTTAGTATTTCGATAGGTAGCTCAAAAATACCAAAACACTAACAACAATGAATTGTTGCAACAAACCCACTGGAGAAGGAACACATGGGTGAACAAACCCTTATCACTCATAGATAACCATCGGGGAAGTAATATGGGGGGATATGTGATGCCATTGTGTTAATCCCTAGAAAAATCTCCATGTTCAACATTAAAATCCTTATTAATACCTACATATTGGGTTATTATATGTCTAGTGTCCTATTAGCAATTCGATTAGAATCTTTCTCTCTACACTTTTTCTCCTACACACACACACACACACACACACACACACACACACACACCAGGGAGACCTAGTCTTAGGATGATATTATCTTGTCCTGTGCATTGGATATATTGTAAAATGAGATTTACTCATTGAAGTTGATTTTTATTCATTGATTATTTTTGTATTTGGTTCATAACATTTTGTATTAGAACATAATATCTTACAATTTTTCTTCTTCAATCAAGAAATGTTATCCTTTTCTATATAACTTTTTTTTTGGGATATTTCACACAACAAATTTTTCATGAGACTGAAGAAAGATAATGAAAAATAGGTAGTCCAACTTTCATGTTGTGTTGCATTATAGTTTCATAGATATATTTTTTACAAGTTATGTTTTTTGACTAGTCCTCAAATTAGTCTCAAATGCAACATCATTTTATTTTTTCCATAATGAATTCCAATGAAGTTTGAGACTTTGAAATTCCTTGAATCCTAAGGAGACATAGTGAGCTACTTGTGATTTTTTTTTATATTTTGAATCATTATAATTTATGATATATATCTTTTGGAATTTATAATTTTTAATAATCTTAAAATTAGTCTTAAACAAGTCATTTTGGTATTTTTTCTATAACATTTCATCAATGCAATTCAAAACTATGAAATTATGAGGATTTTACGAAATCGTATTAGAGTACTACAAGACAAACTTTTAGACTCATAATGGTTCAAATTTCAAAGATATATCAGGAAAAAGGTTAACCATCTAGACAATCTCGAAATTAGGGTTTGAAAGGTATTTAACTTCCAATTGGAATAACCTTTAAATGGAAAATCAAATAAAAAATAAGATGGATAAAATTGCAAAGATGATGGATGAAAATAAGGAAGAAATACAAAATCCATGAATGGAATGAAAAATAATATTGATGACAATAAGGAAGAAATAAAAAATTCCAAGAAGTCCATAGAAATTGCTCTCTTATAGAGGATCCCTAAAATAGATATGGAGACGTAACGAAATCAAGAAAATAAGGAGAAAAAGGGTGTTGTGACTTATAAAATATGGGGATTATTTTATCACATTTGAAGCGAAGTAATAATGAATATTAGGATCATGCTCTTTAATCGCTCCAAGATCCAAAACTTTGGGTCTTCAAGTTGGCACCAAGAAACTACTTCATTTGAAAGATCGATATGAGGAAATTTGAAAGTAAAAATATGGCCACTCTAAGAATTGTCACTAACAACTATAGAGAGCACCATTATCCCTCTCTTACCTCTCTCAAGAAACAAGGTTGAAATCTCAAAAAATGTATATCAGAAGAGGAAATGGATTATCTTTCTATTGATATAGAAAGTAAATAAGGAGCATAAATTTGGTGAGAAAAACGTATTATACATATACAATTAAGAAGAAGAATACCAAGACATAGAACCATGACAAGATCTAAAGTTATAAGAGACAACTCCAATGAATTCTTGTCATGAATTAGATAGAATAATTACTCCACAAACCATTAAGATAGAATAATATATCATAAAGAAAAATGTAACAATGTTTATAGATTTTGGTAGTACCCATAAATTCATCAATTACAAATTAGAAAAAAAAATCAATTGCTTTGCATTTCCAACACTATAGTTTCAAGTAATGATTACATATGGAGGTATCATAAATTTTTCAAGGAAGTCTTATAGTATTAATATCAATATGGGGGAGTATTTGCTGGACATTCCTATGATTGTAATCCAAATGGGTGTTGTTGATGTTGCATTAATGGTACAATGGGTACAATTGATGGGATTAGTGGCCCTTAATGTTCAAGATATTTTCATGAGAGTTTCCTCAAAAGGAAATTAAATTGATATTAGAGGTATCTAATGGAAACCATTTAAAGTGATAAGATATAAAAACATGAAAACTTACTCAAAAAGGGACACCATGGTGTAATTGCACAATTATTGTCACTAGATGTTCAAACATCTCCATCCTCTTCTCCAGTGGATTTTCAAAATGTTATAAACAATCATACCAATGTATTTGGAGAGATGACAAAGGGTCTTCCACCTGATTGAGATCACGTAGATGCTATTCATTTTCAACAAGGAAGTGTAGATCCAATTTTCCATGTTTTTTTCTTAAAGAAGATAATATGTAGCAAGATACCATTTGAAACAATTTTACCATAGATTAATGGAGAAGGGAAAAACAAATTAGAACTAGAAACAATCCTTGAAACAAGGATTCAATAGCTCTAAAATTAAGAAATTACTAAGTACGCCTTCAAATAGAAGAACCTACCACTCAAAGAGGCAACATGGGAATATCATCTCTTCATGTATACATGCCCATGATTACTCAAGTGTTGAAAACAACACTTGTTTGAAGGGTATGGGCATGTTATGACCTAGACAAAGCCCGATGTTAATCTTAAAATCCCTTATTAGTCCCTAAATATCAATTTATTGGATTTCTAGTGTTATATTAGTAGTTTGGATAGAACCTTTCATTGTACCTTTTCATTATAAGTGTACCATTTGTGATGCATACCCCTCCCCAAACCCCCAGGTTGGGACCCGCATAGGATCTTTTCTTTTCGGCCCCTGAGAGCTCAACTGGCTCTTCTATTTCCTTTTCGGGAAATCTACCCACAACAAAACCTTGAGGGAATTCTTCCTTTATTTCAAGATATTGGATTTCACGATTTCGTGAATCCCTTGGTCGAGTGCCTTACCTCTTCGACCTACGAAACCCAAAACACTTAAACACTTGACCTTTCCTGATGTCAATTTCAGCTTTTCAGCTTTCGCAAATTCGGGAGTTGTGATGTCGTGCAACTCTACTCCTCGACTCCCGAAATCCCGAAACCCGAATTACCGAATTCCCAAATTCCCCCTTTTAAGGAGATCAATGGCTGTGAACTCTCCCTTGATCCAATGTTCAGTGTTATTTCACGTATCGGGAGTTCGATATGCCAAAGCTTGAACTTTGTATCCTCTCCACCTTTTGGTCTCTGAAATCCTGAAATTCTGAAATAGTACGTCACCTCTATGTTTCACAAACTCAACGGGAAGTCTCCTGTCCTTCCATGTGTCACCTCCTCTTCATTTCAAGTTTTCTCCCCTGCTTTGTCCCGATCTCTCTCCCTCGAGACTTCTGAAACCCCGAACTCCGAAGTTCCAAAAACTTAAGCTTGTTTCTCCTTGTTGTTTTCCACAAATCTCGACAAGAAGCCTCTTATCCTTCCACGTGTCGCTTTCTCCTTGTTTCATATTTTCTCCTCTACTATATTTCGAACTCTCTCCCTCAAGACTTCTGAAAAACTGAACTCCGACCTTCCACTTCTCCGCTCTACACTGATGAGAATCCTTTTGGACTTCGGGTACTTGATGTGTCAAGACCCAAACTTGCAACTTGGACTTCCGAAGTCCGAAACTCCAAAATGATCTAACGACCCTGAAAATCTTGATCAACGGTTGACATTAATCTAGGCTATCCAAAGGATGGCTTTGTCCTGACCGTTATCCCTTTCGCATCTTCCACAGATCTAATGATCCCTGCTGTTTCAGGATTCTCTTCGAAGAATTTTGACTATCCACACTTTTCCTCAAAGAACTCCGGTTCTAACTTGGCCTCTACATGATGACCAAAGACTCCTCTTCTGCTCTCCAACATCGTGAGGGCGCGAACTCTCCTAAGATTCCTTTCACTAACTCAAATCTCCTATGATATTTCTGCATGCACTCCTTGCGACACTCTTCAAATACGTCTAAGTATTTGAATGCTTTGACTCTGTGCAACTCCTTGCGACAACAGTCTTCAACTCTCTCTTTGGTTGATAAGTTCTAAACTTCCAACCAGTCTGTGCACACCTTGCACGGTCTTTGTGCCTAACTTGCACTTCTGCGGGAATTGAGAACAATGGTATCCCTCCTGAGCTTTCAGAGATGAACTATGAACCCGTCAACACACTCCTTGCGGATGCTCCATTGCACTCCTTGCAGGAACTTTTACTCAAGAAGAGAAACAATTGAAACTCATTTCCTTACTCTCTCAGACTTCAAATACTTAACATGAAATCATACATACATAGCATCAAAACAAATGTACAAAAGAAAGAGTAAAACAACCATAAGCATAACATTTAACATGTATACACAGAAAGTATTAGAACACCATGAGTCTGAATCAAAGATTCATATATATTAATTTCAAAACTTCTGTACATGGGTTCTTCTACACAACTCTCTGCTTCTTCTCTTCTCTATGCTCTCTTCTCAATTTATAATGTTTCTAATGTTACAAATGATACAAGATGAGGGTGTCTATAATCGGTTTTCCCTCCTACACTCTAAACTGTCTAATCTACGTTTAAATCTACCTACTTACATTAATTATGCATAAATGCCTTCACCTACTACAGATGAGAGCAATCGCTCAAGATCTGTTTACAATCTCTAAGTGTGCTTCCTATTAACTATTACATTAATGTTTCAAAACATTTCAAAAAATGTGTGCTAGTGCTTTCCAGCTGTCTTCCGTCTTCGTGCTTGCTTGCTGCTTGCGATGCTCCTGCATCATACTCCCTCGCTTGAAAATTTTCATGAACTCTTGTTCATGAGCTCTTGCATTGTCTGCCCATGCTTTTGAGTTTCTGTTTCATTCTCCCAACTGGCATATTCAACTGTATGTCCCTTCCATTTGACCAAGTATTCAAAGTACTCTTTTCTCCTGGTCCTCTTGCTGACTCTCTTGTCAAGTATTCTCTCCATAAATGGCTTTTGAGCTATAGGCAATTGTTTAGCCCACTAAATCTTTGTTTGTTCACTATCTACTCCTGCTTCTCCAGCTTTGTAAGGATAGAAATCTAAGATATTGAATATCAGTGAAATTCTGATCCCATCGGGTAATTCAATCTCATATGTATTTGCCCCAAATTTCCTTATGATCCTGCATGGTCCAATTTTCTTCATCTTTAATTTGTTATATGTTCCCCTTGGGAACCTTTCCTTCCTCAAATGTGCAAGAATCAAATAACCAACTTCAAATTGAAGTTCTCTTCTGTGTTGATCTGCTCTACGCTTATACTCTTGGCTCAAGTTCTGCAATCGCTCCTTCACTTGGTTGTGAAGTTGTTTCATTGCTTCTCTGAAATCTTCTACACTAGCACTTCTAGTTTCATTATGTTCTGAATATTTCAATTCATAAACTACTCTTGGCTGCATTCCATAAACAATCTGAAATGGACTCTGCCCTGTTCTCCTATTGATCGAATCATTATAAGAAAATTTTGCCTGTGGTAGAATGTGATCCCACTAACTGTGGTGTTTAGTCACTAGGCTCCTTAGTAAATCTCCCAAGATTTTGTTCACAACTTCGGTTTGCCCATCCATCTAAGGATGATAAGCTGAGCTAAATGACAAACTCGTCCCCAACTTCTTCCATAAAGTCCTCCAGAAATGTCCCAAGAACTTGGTGTCTCGATCTGAAACTATACTCCTTGGTAAGCCGTGAAGTCTAACAACTTCTTTGAAAAACAGGTTCGCGATGTGAGTTGCATCATTGGTTTTATGACATGGTATAAAGTGTGCCATTTTTAAAAATCTGTCCACTACCACAAAGATTGAATCAAACCCTCTTTTTGTTCTTGGCAATCCCAACACAAAATCCATGCTCACTACATCCCACAGCCTCTCTGGTATGGGTAATAGCTGATATAACCCTGTGTTATGTTTCCTTCCCTTTGTGTGCTGGAAAATTTTGCATCTATCCACAAATATTTTGACATCTGCTCTCATTCCTAACCAAAAATATGAGCCATTTAATTTCGAGAACGTTTTATCATGACTGAAATGTCTCGCCAATCCTCCACTGTGTTTTTCCTTCAACAAATTCTCCCTCATGGAGCATTTTGGAATACATAATTGATTGTCTTTGAATAATAATCCATCTTGGATCATATATTCATCCCATTGACTCCTATATCTGAGAATTGGATTCTCAGATGCCTCATACGCCTCTTTGAAATCTAGATCATCTCTGTACATGTCCTTGAGGTTATCAAAACCCAATGTTTTGACTCTAAATTCCTGCATCAACAAACATTTCCTGCTCAAAGCATCAACAACTTTGTTAGCAATTCCAAAAATATGTTTAATTACAAAAGTAAAATTCTGCATATATTCAACCCATTTAACATGTCTTTGGTTCAGCTTCTCCTGTTGAGTTACAAATTGCAATGCATGATTGTCACTGTACAAAATGAACTCTTTAGGAACCAAGTAGTGCCTCCACTTCTTCAGTGCTTGTATGACCACATAAAATTCTTTGTCATACGTGGAGTACTTAACCTTCGCCTCATTCAGTTTCTCACTGAAGTATGCAACTGGCCTGTCATCTTGACTCAAAACCACTCCAATTGCAAAACCACTAGCGTCACACCTAACCTAAAACGTCTTATTGAAATCTAGCAACACTAGAATTGGTTGTTCAGTAATATTCCTCTTTAACAAATTGAATCTTTTCTCTTCTTTTTATGTCCAGTGAAAAGATTTATGTCTTTTCTTCACTGTGTCCATCATTGGTGCGCTAATTCCACTAAAATTCCTGATGAATTTCCGATAGAAACTAGCCAACCCATGAAAACTTTGAACTTCAAAGATACTCTTTGGTGATGGCTAATTCTTAATCACCTCCACTTTATCTGGATCCATCTTCAACTTATCTGCAGAAATAACAAACCCCAAATAAATGAGCTCTGTCTTCATGAATGATTATATCTTCATATTTATCAACAACTTCTCTTGTTGTAGCCTCTTCATCACTGTAGCCAAATGTTTCAGATGCTCTGCCTCTATTTTACTGAAAATCAGTATGTCATCAAGATACACAATGACAAATTTTCTAATGAAATCCTTTAGGACTTCATTCATCAATATCATGAAGGTACCTGGCATGTTTTTTAAGCCAAACGACATAATACAACCCTTCGTTAGTCTTGAATGTTGTCTTCCATTCATCACCTTCTCTCATACAAATTTGATGATAACCACTTTTAAAATCAATCTTCGAAATTTTTTTGCTCCACTCAAACAATCCATCAAATCATCCATCCTTGGCAATGGAAATATATACCTAATGGTAATATTGTTAATTTCTCTCGAGTCTGTACACATCTTCCAGCCTCCATCTTTCTTTGGGCTAAGCACTATTGGAACAACACATGGACTCAATCTTTCTCTAACCAACCCTTTGTCCATTAAATCCTGGACCTATCTTTTGACCTCTTCATTCTCCTGCGGCGTCAATCTGTACGCTACTTTGTTTGGTAGACTAGCTCGAGGTATGAGATCAATGTGATGACTCACACTTCTGATTGGTGGCAACGAACGAGGTAGTTCATCCACTACTATATCAGCAAATTCCTCTAGTAACTTATGGATTTCCTCTGGTAAATCATCCACTCTTGTACTGGTTAAAATAATTCTAGGCTTTCTGACTACAATGAATTGTGTATCTTCCTTCTTCTTAACCTCCTTAAGAAGTTGCTTCCCACTCATGAGAAGTATAGTGTTTCTTACCTCTGTCGTCACTTCTTTATCATTGATTGGCAACAACATGTGAGTTCTTCCATTCTTCTCCAGTGTGTATGTGTTCTTTCTCCCATCATGAATCACATTCTTGTCATATTTCCACAGTCTACCCAACAATAGATGACAAACATCCATGGGAATGACATCACATAGTATTTCATTCTTATATCCTCCTATTTTAATCTCAACTAAACATTGTTTAGTGACATTTACTTGATGTCCTTTTTGTAACCATGAAACTTTGTATGGGCTTGGATGTTCAATAGTCTCCAGCTCCAACTTTTCTACCATCTCTGTAGAAACGAGATTGTCTGTGCTACCATTGTTCATGATGACCTTGCATACCCTATCTTTGGTCTTGCAAGCAGTCTGAAAAATTCTTTTCCTTTGGACTGGATTTTCTACTTCCTTCTCTGGCGTTAAGAGAATTTTCCTCATCATCAGTGATCTTCCACCTTCAACATCTTCTGCTTCAACATTCTGCCTTTGTGCTTCTGAAATGTGAGTCTCACCACCTTCTTTCTTCTTATCTGGACATTCAGAAGACTTGTGTCCATTCTTTCTACATGTGAAGCATTTTATTACTCCACCTCTACCTCTTCCTCTTCCTCTAGTGTGAGGAAAAGTGTTATTATCAGCATACTGTCCTCTCTGTTTGGAATACTTCCCTCTCTGTGAGCTTCCACCTCTCTCATTTTTAGGTTGAGGTTTCTTCCACTCTTCCTCAGGATTATCATTCCTATCTTGGACAACTATCTTGCCTCTAGGTTGACTCCTGCCTCAGCCTCTTTGGCTTTGCTTTCAGCTCAACTTCTCTTCAGCCTTCAGAGCCATCTGATAAGCATCTTCCACTGTTCAGATGGTCATCATGCTCATCTCATATTGAATGTCATATCGCAGACCATTCATGTACCTGGCAACCTTTTCATCATCCCTTTCGCGATGACCTTCCCTAATGTTTAAATTGTATAATTCTTCAATATACTCCTTCACTGACATCAACTTCTGTCTCAAATTTTTCATTCTCAGAAGCAGAGTGATTTGGTAATCCTTGGGTATGAATTTTTCTTTCACCTTTGCAATCATTCTATCCCAACTCTTGATTTTATGCTTGCCTTTGCAGCGTCTGTCAGTTTGTAGTTCATCCCACCATAATGTTTCATGTCCTTTAAGTCTTGTGATAGCATGTTTGACCTTTTTGTCTTCCTTGACATCTTGATAGTCAAAATACGTGTCCAGATCTCTAATCCAGTCTAGAATATCTTCAACATCCAGGTTTCCCTCATATACTGGAATGCCCATTTTTTCCCTGGCACCCATCCTTGCAACAACCCCGAGTAGGCGTTCATTTCCTGCATCCTCTACTGCAACTTCTTCTCCTTCATGTTCAGATTCATTTTCACTTTCAGAATCACTGAGATCCCCAACACCAACTGCACGCCTCTGCGTTATTTCCATAGAATCCATCCTAGCACGTAAGTCACACACATCTCTTGCCTCTGGTGGATCAGGTAATTGCCTGCCCATTCTTCTTGGCATTTCCCTTCCTCTGGTGGATCGGATGTTTGTCTATTTCTTATTCTCAATGGCATGGCTATAAAATTCCTCCTTTCCCTGCTACAGAAAGCAAAGAAAATTTTCCTATGCTCTGATACCAAACTTGATGCAGAACCCTCCCCAAACCTGCAAGTCAGGACCCGCACAGGATCTTTTCTTTTTGGCCCCTGAGAGCTTGATTGGATCTTCTATTTCCTTTTCGGGAAATCTACCCACAAGAACACCTTGAGGGAATTCCTCCTTTATTTTAGGATATTGGATTTCACAATTTCGTGAATCCCTTGGTCGAGTGCCTTACCTCTTCGACCTATGAAACCCAAAATACTTAAACAGTTGACCTTTCTTGATGTCAATTTCATTTTTTCATCTTTCACGAATTCAAGAGTTGCGATGTCATGCAACTCTATTCCTCGACTCCCGAAATCCCAAAACCTGAATTACCGAAATCCCAAAATCCCCCTTTTAAGGAGATCAATGGCTGTGAACTCTCCCTTGATCCAACGGTCAGTTCTATTTCATGTATCAGGAGTTCGATATGCCAAAGCTCGAACTTTGTATCCTCTTCACCTTTTGGTCTCCGAAATCCTGAAATTATGAAATAGTACGTCACCTTGTTGTTTCACAAATTCGACGGGAAGTCTCTTGTCTTTCCACGTGTCGCCTCCTCTTTGTTTCAGGTTTTCTCCACTACTGTGTCCCGATCGCTCTCCCTCAATACTTTTGAAACCTCGAACTCCGAAGTTCCGAAAACTTAAGCTGGTTTCTCCTTGTTGTTTTCCATAAATCTCGACAAGAAGCCTCCTGTCCTTCCACGTGTCACTTTCTCCTTGTTTCAGATTTTCTCCTCTACTATATTTCTAACTCTCTCCCTCAAGACTTCCAAAAACATGAACTTGGACCTTCCACTTCTCCACTCTACACTAATGAGAATCCTTTTGGACTTCGGGTACTTGATGTGTTAAGACCCAAACTTGCAACTCGGACTTCTGGAGTCCAAAACTCTGAAATGATCTGACGGCCCCAGAAATATTGATCAGTGGTTGACGTTAATATAGGCTATCCAAAGGATGGCTCTGTCCTGACTGTTATCCCTCTTGCATCTTCTGCATATCCAACGATCCCCGCTGTTTCGAGATTCTCCTCGAAGAATTTCGACCGTCCAAACTTTTCCTCAAAGAACTTCGGTTCTAACTTGGCCTCTACATGATGACCAAAGAATCATTTTCTCCTCTTCAACACCTTGATGGCATGAACTCTCCTGAGCTTCCTTTCACTAACTCAAATATCCTATGAGATTTATGCACGCACTCCTTGCGGCACTCTTCAAATACATCTAAGTATTTGAAGCCTTTGACTCTGTGCAACTCCTTGCGACATCAGTCTTCAACTCTCTCTTTGGTTGATAAGTTCTGAACTTCCAACTAGCTTGCACACACCTTGCATGGATTCTATGCCTGACTTGCACTTATGCGGGAAATAAGAACAATGGTATCCTTCCTGAGCTTTTAGAGATGAACTCTGAACCCGTCACTCCTTGTGGATACTCCACTGCACTCCTTGTAGGAACTTTTACTCAAGAAGAGAAACAATTGAAACTCATTTCCTTATTCTCTCAGACTTCAAATAATTAACATGAAATCATACATACGTAGCATAAAATAAAATGTACAAAAAAAAGAGTAAAACAACCATAAGCATAACATTCAACATGTATACACAGAAAGTATTAGAACACCATGAGTCTGAATCAAAGCTTCATATATATTAATTTCAGAACTTCTGTACATGGGTTCTTCTACACAGCTCTCTTCTTCTTCTCTTCTCTATGCTCTCTTCTCAATTGATAATGTTTCTAATGTTACAAATGATACAAGATGAGGGTGTCTATAATCGGTTTTCCCTCCTATGCTCTAAACTGTCTAATCTACATTTAAATCTACCTACTTACATTAATTATGCATAAATGCCTTCACCTACTACAGATGAGAGCAACCGCTCAATATTTGTTTACAATCTCTAAGTGTGCTTCCTCTTAACTATTACATTAATGTTTTGAAAACATTTAAAAAAATGTGCGTTGGTTCTTTCCAGTTGTCTTCCGTCTTCACGCTTGCTTGTTGCTTGTGATGCTTGCGATGCTCCTGCATCAATTTGACTCATATATATACCAAGGAGACCTATTCTTGAGAACATATTATCTTGTCTAGTGAATTGGATATATTGTAAAAGGACCTTTCCCCCTTGAATTGGATTGTAATTCATTGATTCTTTTATAGTCAGTTCATAACACATTGGGATATCAAGGTCTACCATCTATCCATAAAAATCCCTTTTTTAACACAAAGTTACCTTTCCTAGAAAATTTGAATCTACCAGATTTATCTAGCTTCAGCAATTTAATATGGTAGTGGGATAATATGTTTATGGTATTCTACTTGAAAAATGGAATAATAATAAGGTTTATCTTCCCAACCATTTACATTGGTGAATTTGTAACCATTTATTATATTTGACAAGTGGGTTTACACCTATTTCTATTATTCCCATAGGTAGATCGACAATACCAAATGTTTTTTTTGCATTTGGTTGGATTTTTAGTCATAGGTATGGTCCTATTGAAAATACTAATAGAAACATTAGGGGCATCAATGTCACTTGGGGCACTAATGTTCATAGGGATAACAATGTGGGGAGATATTTGATACCATATATTGTTAAGAACCAAATATCAATATAGCATAGAAAAACCTTAGAAAAAGTACTCAATGCCTTGAAAAAGAGATAATTTCAGATAATAAGCCTCTTTGAGGAGGAAAACTCCTTTTACCCCACTTAAATGTTCAAGTACAAGATGATTCCAAATGAAAATGTCTCCTTGGTATATATAGGAGACTAGGAGATATAATTACAACTAATGGAATAAAGCCGACATACATAAAATAACATTACTAATGTAATATGCCCCAATTAAGGGGTAATGATCCAATATTAGGGCTTAACATGCCCCTCCCCTTGAGACAAGTGATGTTCACAATGCTTGAGTAACTATGGATGTTTCTATATAAAAGACTCATCTTCCCAAGTGGAATCTTCAGTCGGTAGTTTCCTCCATTTAATGAGATACTCTGAAATGGATCTATTCCTCAGCTGGCGAATTCTTACGTCAGTGATGGATTTAGGCTCCAATATGATTTTTTCTTCCTCATCAAGTTCTAGAAATATAGTTTGAACTGGGATCTTTTCGCCTATAACCTTCTTTAAGCATGAAACATGGAAAACTGGGTGTACTCATGAAGATGCATGCAACTCCAATTTGTATGCCATAGTACCAATCTTTTGCAACACCTTATAAGGGCCATAGAACTTTGGCGATAATTTATTATCTTTCTTGACTTGCTTGAGGGACATCT
>ML779409.1:110119-121061 GCA_009831015.1 Picea engelmannii
TATCATTTCTTCCATGAAAATTGTCCAAGTGATGAGTGATTTGAGAGAACAAATCCATCGATACCATACAAATTGATTAGGTTAGAAATATAAAGAAGCAATTCATACCTTTTGTGTATGTGGCACATTATGTAGATCAAAGAATTGATCCATCTGAAGTATCCATGTGATTGGGTCCTTGCCATCAAACTTCCTCATATCGATCTTAATGTGGTTGGTCTTCAACCCAAATTTGGAGTTTCTCCATTCTCAATTCACCTTCCTTGTGTCCTCATCATGAATTTCATCAGATGCATTTTCACTTTAAGGTGTCTTCTCTTTACGAAATTTTTCAATACTTCCATGATCTCCTCTTTTAAACCATCCATTTTTGCCTCCAACTTAGCTTCCATATCTTGTAGTTCATATTTTGTTACTATCTTCTTTTGTAAATCATTTATGTCCCTACCCATTTCTTCACCTTAATCAAGAGTCCAAGTAGGATTGTCTGGAGGGTTATTTGGTGTAGAAGTTCCCTTTTTGGTTGGCATGTTGGCCAAGTATCACTTTTGAACCTTGATTTTGAGGTGGTTCTGCTAGTCAATCTTTCTTCTGTTGTATCTCCCAAGTTTCGGCCCTTCTGGGTATGAAAATTTCTTTTATGTAGTTCTCTGATATTTATTCTCTACAATTCCATAGGTCTAATCAAAATTGGATGTGCCAAGTGGAATTTATGGTAACTTTCCCACAACTTGTTGATTTTTGGCCTTTCCAGAAGATATCACTTGTATAGCGTGCACCACACAAAATAATTGATATAAATTCTGAAACTCATACAAGAAATACTACAGACTGTCCACTATCCAATGAAACTAGACCCATTCAATTTGGATACTCTAGGAAGAAGTTATGATTGTTTTACCTAGAACACCTTCTTGAGAGTAGTGAGATACCCTATATTCCACAGAGTGTATCTACAAATGTAAGATGACCCAGAAGTTGACCTTTTTACCATAGATACCTTACTAATTTCTATAAATAGCCTCCATATTTTAGGGTCTGAAATGTTACAGAAAATATTTTATAGCGAAATTTCCACAATGAATCAGTTTAGGATGATTCTAGAACCCTATCTTGTGCAGGCTTTATTGCCGAAAGTATAAGGCCTCAAGAGATGAAATTTTAACCCAACGTACCTTGATCTGCCTCCTAAATATCCTCCAATCCATTCCTTCCAAAATGTTGTAGAAAACAATTTATAGCAAAAATTCCAAGGTGTCTTAGATGTAGCAGCGAAACCCTAAGACCTTGAGCTCTGATACCATATGTTAAGAACCAAATATCAATATAGCATAGAAAAACCTTAGAAAAAGACTCAACACCTTGAAAAAAAGATAATTTCAGATAATAAGCCTCTTCGAGGGGGAAACCTCATTTTACCCCACTTAAATGTTCAAGTACAAGATGATTCCAAATGAAAATGTCTCCTTGGTATATATAGGAGACTAGGAGGTATAATTACAACTAATGGAATAAAGACGACATAAATAAAATAACATTACTAATGTAATATGCCCTAATTAAGGGGTAATGAGCCAATATTTTTCCTCTCCATATAAGAACTTAGAGAATCATAGAGATAGGATTGATAGCATGTGAACTTGTCGAAAAAAACTCATGCACAATAACAAAACCTTTCCAGCCCATCTCTCATTTATCTCCTTGGAACTATATAGTTTTTTAAGTTTTAATGGGTGGCCACATGATTTACATGGGAAACTTGCGACCGGCTGTGACTTACCTATGAGGAAGTTGAATTTGGCCACTCCTCTTCTAGGGAAAAGAAAATCGAGGGATATTTATGGTGTTTTATGAGAAAATTCCTTGGTACAAGTGTAATTTCATATTTATTACATCAATGAATTATCTTCAAGGATCAAGGTGGAAGATATAAGTATAACAAATTATCCCTAATGTCTGAGTTCAAAAGAGTAAACAATGGCTGAAATAGATTACCAAAATATATGGAAATGGGTGGTTTAAGGAGGAGTTCGGAGATCAATGAACCATGAAGTATATGGAGAAAAACATCAACCAATAATATGTATAAACCACCTTCAAGGTAGGAATACCCATGCTCGAATGTATGAAAACAAATGGAAACCAACACAATATGTTGTGGACCCATGAAATGGTTTTCAATACAATGCCCATAACAAAGTACATAGGGGATCCATTTCATATAAGAGATCATATCCATGAGGAAATATAATGTTGATCTATGTCATAGTATACATTATGAATACATCTAGAAAAAAAGATAGTGTCACCATGGTATTCAAAGTACTTATCCAATAATGATATAATATTGCATGGCTTGGGAGGGGTAACATTGATGGAGTGTTACAGATAAATTATCCTATGGCTATTGGTTAAATCCAAAACAATGTGACAAATTTCAAAGAGTGAATTCAATATGAGAATTGCACTCAATAAATATTGTAACTAACTTAACTACCTAACTATGAGTAAGGAATATAGAAGTATATCAGGTTCCCTATGTTCGATGACCATCCCATGGTTAAAACCATTCTCTTCAGATCTCGTTTCCAATGGTACCTTTGATTACCTGAAAATAATCAAGTTCACAACTACAAATGGGTAGTTATATTATAACTAACTCTCATAAAAATGATTAAAAGTAAACAATTAGATCAATTAGTGTTCTAAGAATTTGAAAGCTTAAACATAAACATCATGCATTAAAACACAAGTAATTGATGAGAAATATGCCTCTTTATTAATTAAAATCAAGAAAACATTATTTAAATTACCACATGTATCTACTATAGCACTGCTTTGGAAGTGGAATTCAGGTCCCTCCACCTAGGCCACTGACCATAGATAGTACCTCTGACTCCAATGCTCATGAAATTCCAAAGAAAATGAATGGATTCTTCTAGAAAATATATGAAGAAAAAGGAAGGTTGAAAACAAGGGTTTCTAGGTTTGAGGGAATAAATAAACAACAAGGAAATAACTACTTGGTGATAGGGAAAGAAAATCTGAGCATTACAATGCTTCAAGTATGATTTTTATCCACTCTATCCTTAGGCTCACTTTATAAC
Organism: Picea engelmannii; assembly: GCA_009831015.1. Lineage (NCBI taxonomy): Eukaryota > Viridiplantae > Streptophyta > Pinopsida > Pinales > Pinaceae > Picea > Picea engelmannii. The sequence goes on from ML779409.1 coordinate 113,227, forward strand.
CTTTCGACATGGTTGGACTGGTTAAAAAAAATTGTATATATGAAATACGTGGTCAAGAGCTAGGGAAACCTATAAACCCCACCCAAAAATAAGAAAAATGTTATTTGTTTTAGCCAAATTAAGGTGTACTTTCCCTGCAAAGGAGAAACCTACTTATGCACCCACATTGCATAATTGTTAGGGAAAGCATATATAAATAAAAGTGTGTTTTTTGATAAATCTAGATGAGAAAAAGGGGATTTAATTATGTAATTGAGAAAGGGAAAGAAATATCATGTCATCAATGAAAATGTGGTGGAAATTTATGCTATAATAAATTCTCCCTAATGTGTGAGGTTGGAAGAGAAAATGATTTCCAAAATACATTAAAAATCTGGGAGGTGAGGATGCATTGGTCCTAGGTTAAAGTCACCAAAATTCGGTCTAGGAACATAACCTATGATAGAAAAAAGGTAAGAGTAATATCTTCTTGAGGTGGGAATACCCATGGTCAAGAGTCACGAAAGAATGGAAACCAAATTAAGTACACTATAGATCCATGAAATATGTATATATAGAAGTAGTGATCATGGCCATGAAAATGAATACACAATGGATCTGTGTCAAAAGAGATCATATACATGAAAGAGATACACATTGGATATATGTCTTAGAATTAGAGGAGGAAATCTAGAAATAAGAGATGGAAAAATTTATCCTCTAAAAGTAAAAATGTCATAGAGAGTAATTGGTACTATCTAATGAAACTCGAGAGGCAACATAAACTAGGTGATGGTACTATAGACCCAAGGTATTCAAATCAATTTGTCGATGGTACAATTATACACTATGAAAATATATGTGATAATGTGGAGCACAATGAGACACTATTTGTTTTGGAATAATGGGAGGGGGGGGTGAATCAATATGAGCACTTTATACCACTTTTAACCACAATATATAATCTTTCACTTTATCAACAATGTTCAACAGTTTATCATTAACGTATCATCCATGATTGTATTCAATATATATATATATATATAAGAAGCATATAACCATAAGAAACATAACATCAACATCACATCAAGAAAACAATACACCAATATTTACGTGGAAACCCAAATGGGAGAAAACCATAGAACACTTTCTTATATATATCAAGAATTGATTCATAGGAAGAACCAACTTCCCAATTCTCGAGTTGCAACTAGAAGGAGGCTTGCTATCGGATAAATTGGTAGGTGCGGACACTAATAGATCTCCCTAGATCCACCTGTATCTAGAACAAAACGGGACAAGACACGACTCTCTCCCTAAATTTTAGTCATTGAATCTACTAATAAGAAGGGATGGGTGACATACCTTTATATCGCTTCCTTAGGTCTCTGTTGTTCCTGCTTCCCTACAGTTCTCTTTTGAAATCAATTCCAAGACAACACAAACCAACCAAAGTGAAGATAACAAAGTATATTCAATGTCAACCTATGAATATGATCAAGGAGTTATGCAATAAAATAAGAGTAATTTTATGGGAAATGGACATGTCGTTGTATTATATTAATTGAAAGTGGAAGATACAACCAGATTGCCTTGATGTCACAAGCTTCATTTCAGTGACCCTTGGTTCCAACACACACACTTGCTCTATCTTTTCATAAAGAGGGTCTGATGCAACTTGACAGACCAAAAAAGAGTCTCCAAGATTCTATCCAAGCAAGGTTCTTCACACAATCCTTTCACCAATTATCCATTCAATCTTGCTTAACCTTTTCCATGAGAATCCTTTCAATATATAGGAGAAGGAGAGATGGTTACATGGATGAGGATGATCCCAATAAATCTGAGAAGTCGGTAGAATGCCAACCATGTGAATGCCAACTCATTTTCTAGAAGATCCCCTTCTAGAACCTTCGTGACCTCCTCTCCTTTTCAAGCCAAAAAATAGGTTCTCACCCTATCTATAGAGTAGACTGTGAATAGTTTGCACCCCAAGTGTGGGTTTCCTGTGAGAATGGGGGATTTTTGCACCCTGTAATATAGGCATCCTGCGAACTCATCTTAAAAATGTGTTTTTGGAAGAAGACATCAGTCACTTTTCTCAGGAAAAAAGTCCTTGTGGGAGACTGAATACATCACTTGTAGAAACATCATCAGAGTGACCAAAATCATGTGTAACAAAATTCCCCCCAAAGTATGAGGTTGGAACTTGTGACAGTCGAAATACTTTTTAAAATGCGTGTGTGTGTCAGAAACAAGGAGCACATCTAGTAAGAAACTTGTAAACAACCAAGCATATGAAGAATATAATACCAGTTCTGAGGTAGGCATTCCCATACTCAGATCACAAATGAATGGAATCATAAACGTACATCATGGCCACCAATCATACACTGTGGATCCATGTCGTCAAAATGCTACATAGCCACTAGGAATACATTGTGGATTTATGTGAGAAGACTTGAATAATGACATAGCCACGAGACATACAAAGTGTATCTATGTGCTGATACAAATCATACATACTCCATCGCAGCCTAGATAAAAAAGATGAGACCCTGGGTCTTCAATCCCGTCACCTGGAAGTATGAATCTAGCCATGTGATTACATGTGTTGAAGTCAAACATGGTAGAAACCACTTGATTACCGGTCATTGATGAGAATTGTTAACAAGTGTGAGGGAAATCACCATTGATGTCGATGAATCCCAAGGTACCAAAGTACAATCCAAACGAATTTGAATGAATGAATTGAAGTCGAGCACTTGGTGGAATCTCTCGATTAGGAATCGATAATGTAAAACCCCTGTCGAAAGTGAAGAGACCTGCCATTAAGGCATGGAGGCTCCAAGGTACTAAATGATTTCTAAGTCTTATTTCCGGATAATGAGTTGGAGTCAATGGAACAAGACTCGTCACAGGAGGGCCTTGATGTATCCCACATCAATGACATGAAAAAAGTAACAGATTTTGAGGATGAAACAAAGTATGAAAAAGGGTTGAAACGGACACAAGGAAGGTCGACATAGTAAGAATGGACAATTGCATATGGTCAACTCAATAGAGGGCTCGTTTGAACTTCTCTTAAACATATGAATGACACGACCAAGGAATTGGCAGCACTGACTTGAAGATGACCCAAGATATGACCTTGTAGTAAGTCGAAAGAGAGACAAGTGGATTTCCCAACCCAGATTCAAATGATGAATATGGGGTGTCATGTTCAAGAGAGACACTTACTGCCATTAATATGAATACGAAAACACATCCCTTTCCCAAAATTTCCCCCACCATTTATGGCGAGTACCTCTTTATTTTTACGCAACCTTGAGGAGGATAATATATGCTTGTCAATGTAACCTCATCCTTCGGACGAGTTCCTCGAAGTATATTTAACGAACCCTAGGAAGGAGTGGCTCAGTCCCATATGGGCCTTTCGATGTTTGTTTTACGAGTCCAAAGAAAGAAAAATCGGGGGTTTTTCATGTTTTGAGAATCTGAAAAACACTTAAAGAGAACTCTCCCAGTTCCCTTTTCATAAACAAGTTCAACGACACTGAAAAAGTGATAAACTATCGCTCGCCAAATGTTTTCTTCAAATACTTTAACGAGCGTGAAGAGAACAATATCGCTCGACAATCTTTTCATTTTTATGGAGCATGAAATGAGCTTAAATGATACTCCTTTAGGTTCATCGTTTTCGTGTTACAATTACAAGTACGAAAAGATGAGAAAAAGTATACTCGGTTATGTTCTCATATTCTTTCAAGCGCGAGAACGAATGAAGACTGAGCTCGAGGTTTTTCCTATAAAAACCCTAAAAAAGTAGTTGTATATGCGACAAAAAGAAAAAACAACCGTACCCCCTTGTTCGGACTTCGAAGTTGCTATACTTGAAAAAAACCATACTCACAAGGCCATTAGGGCATTGGGTTTTATAAGAAAAATAATAAAAATAATATAAAAAATCAATAAAAAATAGTAAAAAGTGAATAAATATGGGTAAAAAGGGATTTTTACCATTTCATTGTGATTTTGCCAAAAAGTTCTCCAACATACCTCATTTTCCCCCAAATCGTTTTGCTCGATTGTGGGAGGCACACGCGATTATTTGGCGAACCAGTTGCGGCCCCAGATCCTGATGATTGACGACGACGCATACGTTGGTTTGGATTTCTGAGGGGATCCAGATTTCGCCCTGCCTGAGGATGCTCAGTGGGGTGACCTAGGTAGAAGTACACATTTTGTTCTTTTTAAATGTTTTTGTAATTTTTATCATATGAAATGTTTTTGTGTTTATCCAAGAACTAATCAAAAAATATCTTTTTGATGACACAGAAGTGGGGCCATGTCGACCTCTGGGAGCGTCTTCTATTCAACGGCGAGGAGAAGCAGCTCCAGTGACGAGATGGGATGCCGAAGACTACAAGGCAGTGGAACAAAACTTAGAGGGGTTGACCATGGACGTCTTGGATATTGCTATTGGGGATATTCCGAGATGTTATCAGCGCCATACTATGGGCATGTCTGAGTCCCTCAATTAACTACTTCATAGGGTGGCCCGAGCAGTTGTGTGTTATCGTGAGTGTCATCTGTGAAGCTATTTTGTAGAAGATATGGGCTTCACATTTTGAGATTTTGGTCCTTGGACAAAAACCTTTTGTAAAAAATTTTGATCATTATATACATATATACGGCTTCTATCGGCTTTTCTTGTGTTGTGTTATACATGTAATGTGTGATTGGTTTATAAATGGCCCAAATGTCTGTCTAACACATAGTTAGCTAATGCATCAGTTAATGTATTTAGACATTTAGGAATGTGTTGATATTCGATATAATCAAAATAACGTTCCAAAAGGAGAATTCGTAAATATGCCCGTAATGAAGGAGGACTTCAAATAGCATAGACATTACTTAGCTGTAGTACTACTAGCTATGAATCGAGTCATACAACCAGGTGGCGGATACCAAGTGAAATAGAATCAATCAAAAATTCGATGACGATGCTATATTCTGCAATATTATTGGTCACATGACCAAGGCACACACCTTGTAGACTACTAAGTTTGTTTGTAGGTGCGTAAATTTCCCATGCAGTAGAAGAAAGATTCTGAGTACTACGACTAGCACCATAGGAGAAGCCAATGTGGGGTAGAGAAGACTTCGACATCTGGAAACCAAGCACAACATAATATAAGTGGTCAAGGGTAGAGACCAAATAATGAAAAAAATACATACTAAAGTAACACACAAAAATTATGATACAATAAAATACAAGCACTCATGCACAGGTGATCGTAGGCATAGTACTTCTTTAAGTACAACCCATTTTTGGGTTCACTCAAAGGGATATCGTCGTAGTCTACCAACTCATAAGATCCTTTCTCCAAAACTTGTCTAACAATATAAGGACCTCTCCACATAGCTTCAAATTTTCTGGCTCCTAGCATATCTCGATCTTGCTCGTAAAAAAAAAACAGATCACCTTCGGAGAAAACGCATGGCCTGACATGTTTGTCATATTGGGATTTGATGTGTTTCTTCTGGGCTTCTATAACCAGGGTGGCATCGTGATAGTTTCATCTAATTACATAAGATACAACAAACATTATTCTTCAGAAGAAGTGTTCGGGAGAAGTTCGACGGCTAGTTTTAAGGAGGGTATCTCACATTCAATCGATAGGATGGATTCTAGACCATAGACTAACTGGAATCGCGTAAACCCGGTAGCAGACTTAACAGATGTCTGGTAAGCCCACAATGTTGAAAACAACATTGTGTGCCAACTTGTTTTGTGAATCCCTATCATTCGTCGAAGCATGGTAATGAGGACCTTGTGTATTACTTCAACTTGGCCATTGGCTTGTGGGTAATAGGGTGTTGAGTTTTCATGGTGAAGACTCAACTTTTCAGTGAGTTCAGACATCATGAAGTTTCTAAAGTGGCTACCTTGATCAGTAACAATAGCCTGAGGAACACCAAAATGAGAAATGATGTGATTGAATATAAATAATGCTATAGTCCTTTCGGTATTGTCGAATGTTGGCATCGCCTCGGCCCATTTCATAAAATAATATATGACTACAATAATGTATGCATGCCCCCCAGCTGAGTGAGGGTGACATGTCATTAAATCGATACCCCATTTCGTAAAAGGACCAATGGAGACAATAGGGTGTACAGGAGTGGGGTGTGACCGTATTTTATTGTTGTAGGTTTAGCAAGCGTGCAATTTTTGGATGGCAATTATACAATCGTTGAAAAAATAAGGCCAAGAATACCCTGCCCATAATATTTTCTATGCAGTAGCACACCTAGACATGTGACCACCACAGGCTCCAGAATGGCAGTCATTAAGGGCTTTCTCGACTTCGTCAAACGTGAGGCAACATCGAAAAACAGAGTCAATCCCACGACGATAAAGAGTATCACCAAGGATAATATACTGACAGGCTTGGTAGTGTATTTGACGGTGGTCAGTGCTAGAAAAATTGGGCCAAAAATTCTAGGTCTGGAGATATATGATGATATCTCCATACCAAAGGTCATCAGAATTGATCAGGAAAAGGGACTCATCAGGTAATGAATCTTCTGCTACATTTTTCATCTTAGAGAAGGGAAGGTCGCATATCAATTCAGCAAACACTAAGGAGTTCTTGGACTTAGCACATTTGAATTCTATGTCAAACTCCTGGAGTATTACGATCCATTTGGAGTATTTTCCCCCTAGCAATTGACCTGTAAGATGTGATGCATAGGGTTACAGTTAGAAATCACAGTAGTTTTGTGTAAAAGGATATAATGTCGGAAACGTTGAACAACTTAGATGGCTTCCAAGGCCAGTTTTTCAACATGTAAATACTTGGATTCAGTAGTCGTGAGACTCCGACTCAAGTAATAGATGACATGTTTGTCATGAGAATCATCCTCCTGGACAAGAACCATAGCGATGGTATAGTCCGAGGCTGCGAGATAAAGGAAATAATCTCGTCTGTAATCAGGTGGGAAGAGTAGGGGGGTACGTGTCAAAGACAGTTTCAAAGCTTCAAAAGCTTTGTTGGTAGTGGTATCCCATACAAACTTAGAACCTTTCTTGAGAAGTCGCGTAAATCCAAGAGTTAGCTTAACATAGTTTGGGATAAAATGACGAAGAAAGTTTGCCTTCCCTTGTAAACTTTGTAACTGGTGAAGTGAGGAAGGAAGAAGGAGATTGAGAATCACCTCAACCTTTAATGGATCTACTCTGATCCCTTGACATGAAACAATAAAGCCCATAAGTCGGCCAGATTCTACGCAAAAAACACATTTGTGGGGACTCAAGCATATATGGTAAAACCGACATCGAAGGAAAATGGCACAGAGTTGTATTGGATGATCTACAGGGCGCATGGAATGTGTGGGTAAGTCATCTAGATATGGCTGCACAATGTGTTTTATGTCATGAAAGGCATAAGACATAGCACGCTGAAAAGTTGCATCAGCATTCTTTAAACTGAATGGGAGTTTCTGATAGGCGAAAGTGCCCCAAGGACAAATAAAAGCGGTCTTGTGTTGGTCCGCGGGTACAATATTGATTTGATTATATCCGGAGAAACCATCCATTAGAGAGAAGATTTCACTTCTGGCACAATTGTCGACGATCTGGTCAACGAAGGGGGTAGGAAAGTTGTCTTTAGGACAAGCTTTGTTAATGTCCCTATAATCAACGCACACACGGATTGTGTTTTGTTTCTTGTCAATCGGAACAATATTGGAAACCCAGTCAGTTAGAGCCACTGGGTAAATGAAGCCATCCTTAAGAAGTTTCTCAACTTCAAGCTTGATAGCGCCTGCTTTACATGGGTGGATTGGGC
>ML779409.1:154792-178935 GCA_009831015.1 Picea engelmannii
GTTCAGCTTTGACTATCCACATGTTCATGTTTCATTAACCTTTTTTGCAAGATTCTTTAAATTTATAAAGAAAAACAATAAATATTTTTATGTTCTTTCTTTATCTGCTTCCTAGAAGCAACCATTTTTCACATCGATTTTCATAAGTTTTGATTAAAACTTGCATCTTATAAATCATGTAAATAAATGAGACTTGTATATATTCTGCTTAAATACAACTACTATAGTTACATTTGAACATATGTACATATATATAGTGTGTTTAGTAATTAGTTAGTTATTTCGGCTCTTTTATTTATTTTATTTGTTTCTTCTAGGACTTTTAGATTGGCCAACAGAGCCATTAAATCTGTTAGAATGAGTTACACCAAACAACTTCAGTTATTTAGACAACCTCGGACCGGACTCGCTCTTCTAGTTGATGGATGGTCAATTTCGTCCGTCAACAGGTGGCAACTATACTAGCTTTGAAGAGATGAGAGAGTGTACACAAGTGTGTGTACTTGGCCAGTCTATCAACAATCACCATGATGACACTCTTTCCTTCAGACTTCGGTAACCCTATGATGAAATCCATGGAAACCTCCTCCCAATGATGACTTGGGATGGCTAATGGTTGTAAAAGACCTGATGTCTTAATTGTTTCCACCTTATTTTTTTGCAAACGAAACATTCTACCACAAACCTTTGAACATCATCTTTAAGGCCATCCCCAAAAAAATCCTTCTTGACTCTATGGTAGGTTTTCAAAAATCCTGAGTGCCCTCCTACTGGAGAGGTGTGCAATTTCAATAGTACCTTTTGTTTGAGTTGGGAATTCTTACATAAATATAAGCGATATTTGTACCATAGTGATTCATTTTTCCATGTTAATGTATCTGATGCACTGGAATCTTGCTGCAACCTTTGAATGAGAGTCCACACTTTTTTTTCATTCTTCCATTCATCCCTTGCTTTTATTATCCAATCAAGTTGGATGATCGAGATAGCACAGAGAAAGGCCTCAACATATTCATCCTTTCTTGAGAGTGCATCCACCACAAAATTTTGCTTCCCCTTTTTATAGACGATTTCAAAATCATAAACCAATACCTTGGTTACCCATTTTTTTTATTCTTCTGAAGATAGTCTTTGGTCCAAGAAGTATTTAAGACTATCATGATCAGTTTTGACCTTGAAGTGCCTACCTATTCGGTAAGGATTCCATTTCTTCAATGCATGTAGTATTTCCATCATTTTCTTATCATAAATGGGTTTGTGTAAGTCCTTTCCCTTGAGTGGTTGACTTTCAAAAGCCAGAGGCCTTCCTTCTTGCATTAGGACAACACCAATTCCATCTCCCGAGGCATCACATTGAGTGGTCAAGGAAAGAGCTTTGCACATCACCCCTTTAAGTTGTTCAAAACATTTAGTTTCCTCTGGAGTCCATGAAAATCCATCCTTCTTAGTTAGTTCCTTTAAAGGTGTTGTTATTCTTCCATAGTGCTGAAAAAACTTGTTATAGTAACCTGTCAAACCCAAAAATCCTCTAAGATTATTCAATGTTTTGGGAATCGGCCAGTCCATCATGGCCTTAATCTTGTTAGGGTCTACCTTGACACCTTCATAATATACAATATGACCTAAATACTCTACCTCCTTCACTCCAAAGAAACATTTGGATGGCTTGGCACCTTGTCAACATGTCGCACATGATCCTCCCAAGACTTTCTATAGATTAGTATATCATCAAAAATTACTAACACAAATTTTCGAAGGAAGGGATTGAAAATGGAATTCATCAACCCTTGGAATGTGGAAGGTGCATTTGTAAGGCCAAAAGTCTTGACCAAAAATTCATAATGGCCTTCATGACTTCGGAATGTTGTTTTTGGGATATCTTCTTCCTTGATTCTAATCTGATGATACCCTGAACGAAGATCTAATTTTGTGAAATAGATTGCTCCATGTATTTCATCTAAAAATTCATTAATGACAGGAATGGGAAACTTATGTTTAATAGTGATCTTGTTGAGATCTCTATAATCTGGACACATATGCCATGAGCTATATTTCTTGAATACCATTACCATTGGTGTTGAGTAAGAACTTTGGCTAGGTCTAATAATGCCAACCTCTAATATTTCTTCAACCATGCACTCAATTTCACTCTTCTGGGCATAAGGGTATCTGTATGGCCTGATCTTGTTGAGCTCTCTATAATCTAGACACATATGCCATGAGCTATCTTTCTTGAATATCATTACCACTGGTGCAGAGTAAGAACTTTGTCTAGGTCTAATCATTCCAACCTCTAACATTTCTTCAACCATGCACTCAATTTCACTCTTCTGGGCATAAGGGTATCTGTATGGCCTGATGTTAGGAGGAACACTCCCAGAAATTAGGTTAATTTCATGATCATGATTTTGAGTTGGTGGAAGACCTTTGGGAATATCTTCAAATACTTTGGAATGCTTATCAATGATCCCTTGGAGATCTTGAGGAATAGATGGCTTAGATGTTTGAACATCTATTGAGCATAGTTGTGCAATAACGCTTTGATGCCCCTTTTTTAATAATTTTGTCATGCCATTAGAGCTTATCACCTTATCGGGTTTCCCTGTGATACCTCTTAACTCAATTTATTTTCCTTCCAATAAAAATTTAATGAAAAGTTCTTGAAAATTAAAATCCATTGTTCCTAATGATTGTAACCATTAGATTCATAGTACAACATCAGCACAACCCATGGGTATAGCAATCATTGGACTATTTATCACATATTCCCCCATAATAAGATTGATCTTATTGCATTTTCCTCATAAATTGATAGTTCCTCCATCTGCAATCATTACTTGAAACTTTGGCGCTGGATATACAAAGCAATTGAGAGATTTGGCTAATTTATAGTGAATTAAGTTATGAATACTTCCATAATCAATTAGGACTATTACCTTTTTCTTTTCGATGTATCCTTCGATCTTGAGGGTTTGAGGAGTGCTAATTCCAGCCAATGCATTACACGATATCATGGGAGTCAACTCTTCAGACAAAATTTCTTCTACATTTTCATCTTGAGGTGGTTCTTGTTCTTCTTCTTCTTCTTCTTCACAATCTATGTAGAATAATTTCTTCTCACCACACTTATGTCCCTTACTGTACTTACTGTCACAATTAGAGCATAAACATTTTTCTTTTCTTTCCTCCAATTGTTGAGGTGTCGACCTTCTAGGTTGAGGTGTTTTATAAGAAGCAACATTATTCTCTCTATAGATGTTAGGATTGGTCATTCTAGTAGGCATAGCCATATTTTTACTTTCAACATTTCTTTCCACCTTAAATGCATTCTCCAATGATTTTGGTTACCAAAGGCGAACCTCATGTTGAATGTTATCCTTTAAAGTTCCTATGAATACATCAATCAAGTGCTCATCAGGAATATTTGTTACCTTTATATTCAATCTTTCGAAGTTCTCAATGTGCTCGGTAACTGAAATTTTTATTGTTTATTTAGATGGCATTATAATATTCATTAAGACTGAGGAGGAGCACATGAGACATTTGAAGATGGTATTGAGGAGGTTACAATAGGAGATGTTGTTGGTCAATTTGAAGAAGTGTTCTTTTATGAAAACAAAACTTATATATTTTGGGTTCATAATCTATTCAAATGAATTGAAGATGGATCCAGAGAAGGTGAGGGAATTAAGAGATTGGCCTTGTCTAAGAATCGTTTTTGAAGTAAGGAGTTTTCATGGGTTGCTGAGTCTTTACAAGAAATTCATCGAGAATTTCAGGAGTATTTGTGCACCCATACTGGACACCATAGAGAAAGAGAATAAATATTTTAATTGGATAGAATAGGTTGAGAAGGGATTTAGAGTGTTAAAAGAAAAGACAATAGAACAACCTGTTTTATTTCTACCATATTTTAAGAAGACTTTTCAGGTTAAATGTGATGCTAGTGGAGTGGGCATTGGCACATTTTTAATTCAAGACAATAAGCCTACTGCTTATTTCAATGAGAAGATGAATCATGTTAAGAGGAATTATTCCACATATGACAAGGAGTTTTATGTTGTGATTAAAGATTTCAAAAAACTAGATGCATTATCTTATCCTTAAAGAGTTTGTTTTATATACTAACAATCAAGCTTTGTAGTTTATAACCAGACAAGAGAAATTGAACTAGAGACATGCCAAATGGGTAGAATTCATGCATAATTTTACTTTTTTTATTAAGCATATTGGTGGAAGCATTAAAAAATTTGCAGATGATTTGACTAGGAGATGTTTGATCTTGCATTAATTTAAGTGGGGACATTGGGTTTTGAGCACCTCAAGGAGATGTATCAAGAAGACCCTGATTTAAAAGAAGCTTATGAAACATGTGAGAACCCTTTTCTAAGGGATAGGAATCAATGGACATAGTATCTAATGCAAGGTGGAATGTTATTCAAAGGAATTTGGTTGTGTATCCCTAAATGATCAGTGAGGTAAAATTTGCTAAAGGAGAAGCATAGTGGAGGATTGGATGGAAATTTTGGCCATGATAAAATGTAAGCACAATTGATTTCTTCATACTACTGGCTAGGTATGAGGTCCAATGTGAATAAATTCATGGACAGATGCAGAATCTTCCAATATGCTAAGGGAAAGAAGCAGAACATTGGATTGTATCAACCATTGCCTATTCTAGATAGGCTTTGGGATGCCATAAGTATGGATTTTGTTCTCAGATTTCCAAGAATCGAGAGAGGAAGTGATTTGATCTTTGTAATGGTTGACATATTTTCAAAGATGGCACATTTCATACCGTGTCACAAAACCAGCAATGCTACTCACATAGAAAATTTGTTTTTCGAGGAGATTGTGAGATTGCATGGGTTTCCAAAGACTATAGTTTCAGATAGAGATACTAAATTTGTGGGAAAGTTTTGGAGGACTTTGTGGAAGAAGCCAGGAACAAGTTTTTATTTTAGTTCAACATATCACCCTCAAACAGATGGATAGACTAAGGTAGTGAATCGAAGCTTAGGAAATTTGTTAAGGAGTTTGGTCACTAAACATAACCATCATTGGGATCAAACTATTCCCCAAGCAGATTTTGCATATAATGACTCACCAAATAGAAGCACTAGTAAGAATCCATTCTAGATAGTATATTGGATGTTTCCAAGAGGAATTTTGGAGTTGAGAGATTTGGGATGAGATATATTTCCAAGTGAAGGAGTAGAGGATTTTGTTGCAGAGATGCAAAAGTTGCATGATCAAATTAAGGGACAACTACATGAAAGAAGCCAGAGGTATAAAATAATAATAGACCATAGAAGAAGAGAGGTAAATTTTGAAATTGGAGATCAAGTCTTAGCACATATGAGGAAGGAAAGGTTTCTGAAAGGGAAATATAATAAGTTGAAGATGAAGAAGATAGGACCTTGTAAGATCCTCATAAAATTTGTTGCAAATGCTTATGAGATTGAACTGATAGAGGACATTGGAATATCACCAATATTCAATGTAGCAGACTTATATCCTTACAGGATGGATGATGCAAAAGGGGTAGATGACCATGAGGAGATTCAATGACAACGATGGATTCCTATAGAAGAGAAGCCACAAATAGAGAATATTTTAGACAAGAGGATTGCTAAGAAGACCATGAGAAAATTTTATTATGAGTATTTGGTTAAGTGGAAAGATCATCCAACGAAATTTGTCAATTGGATAATTGAAACTGATATCTAGAAGCATGGAAATCCTGTGCAGGAACTCATGGACATGAGTCCATGAATTTTTTTTCCATAGGAGTATGATGGACGAGCATTGCCATCAACATTCAATGAGGCCAATTGGAGGATATATCATCATTCGGTGCAAACATTCAAACTATTTTGGATCCCAAGAAAAGCACGTCATTTTTACTATTTTTAAAGTATTGTGATTAAAGTCCCTTTAATGATTTGAGGCTTGAGCCATTGATTGAGATCGCAGTAGATTGTAATTGCCTTAATTGGTTGTAGGATTGTACAGATATTGATCATTGACTCATATATGTGTTGTAATTATCCATTTATTGTAATAAACCTCAGTGGTAGAATGCTTTAATTATGATGTGAAAGAACTAGAGTAGTTGGAAGGAAGGCTCGAGAAGCCCCTCCATGTATAAATTTATGTAATCTATGCCCAAAAGAGGATGCTAGAGATTATTGTAATTGTTGTTGAAGTTTATTTTGTTATTTTGTTGAAGTAGAGAAGTTGAGAGCTACAAGAACACTTTGTAAATGTTTTACTGAAGGAATATAATAGAGGAGAATTGCTAACAAATGTCTGAGTTTTCTTATCTCTGATTTAATTTGGGTAATGTTATGTTATCTATGTTTTTCAAGTTTTTATATGTCTGTGTGTATTTTATGGTTGAATGAATGAAACTTTGATGTTCTTCAAGTTTAAATTTTGAAAGGAGTGCATAGTGGCCATGCAAGGTGTGCATAGTGGCCACACAAGGTGTGCATAATGGCCACACAAGGTGTGCAAAGGCAGAGTCATTTTAGACTCATTTTCTCAGGAGAGATAGTGTGAAATTTTGAAGGCGTGCAAGGAGTGCACGTATACTCGGTGGAGTATAAAACCTCGAGGATACCCGTGCAAGGTGTGCACAGGGCCAACACTTATTCAAGTGTTGAAATATTCTCAAGGAGGATGAGCACAAGGAGTGCGCGGGAGGATTTTCCAAAAACAAATCTTCAAGCCTTAAGTTTTCAAGGAGTGGCACAAGGAGTGTGTCAGAGGTTTGAATCACTTAGAGTGATAAAGCTCAAGAGGAATAGTGGGAAAAGGTCCTTGGAGAAAATAAATCCTTCTGTTTAGAGGACAAGGGAGCCAAGATCTTTTGTTACTGTCAGATATGGAGAAGGTGCATGGATGAGAACCGTTGAAGTCCTTCGGAATTTGCGAATTCAAAATTTTTGGGGTAAGTGTTGTAGAGGATACAAATTTCCCAAAGTTCAGGGATCCAAAATCGATCTGGACCATATATTGGTGAGGACACGTGTCTGCAAAACAAGCATGGTCCGAAAGTCTGACTATCTAACAAATTTTAGGTGTTGAGGTGAGAGCATGCCAAATCCCCAAAGATCCAAAGTTCGGAGAGGATCCTGACCATTGGCATCTGCGCCACATGTGAAAAGGTTGGCAATTATTCGAAAGTTCGGTAATTCGGGAGAACGGAGGCGTAAAGTGTTAAGACTCGAGAACTCTCAAAGCCCTGATGGTCGGAGTATATATTGATCGTCCGTTGGTGTGGATGTGTGGACTGTTGATTGAGACGCCTTCACAAGTTTTCCAGTTCAACACTCCAAAGGATTCAAGGTGTTGTGTTGCGGGAAGCTCTGAAGCCCAGAGCGTAGACTGAATAGAGACGGTCAATCTAAGGTAAGTGTCAACTGTCCGATCTACTAATTCAGAGTTCACACATTTAGAGGAATTGTGTGTTGGGCAGGGTAAGACTCCCGAAGTCTAGAGTCCTAAAATACTGTGAACCATAGATCACAGAACGCATTGAGAGTCGTTGATCTTCATTGTTGTTCAGGCGTTCGTGTATTCGACATTTGAGAGGATTGTAATTTTTTTTTGTTGGAACTCTCGAATCTCAGAGCTCCAAAGTGATGGAGTTCCCACCATTCAAAGTTTTAGTCTACAGTTTTGGTCTGGGATCACGTGGATTTCCCCACTTTGGTAAATAAACCCTCATGAACACAAACATGCGCCCAAGAAAAGGGGAAAATGCCTATGGAGAAGCATTTTGAGGGCTCAGGAAGGGCCCAATAGATAATCTATATCCTTAGTGTGAACGATCCTTAGACTAGGAGGTCGCGTGAACCCCTGGGAGTGGTGCGGGTTTGCATCATTGTTACTTTCAAGAACACATGGTCACCCACTTTGAAATCTCTATGAGTTCTTCCTTTATCAACATAGCTTTTCTTCCTATCCTGGGAATCCTTTAAATTCTGTTTTATTCTCACCATCTTCTCTTCCATTTCCCTGAGTAATTCCGGTCCAACCACTACTCTACATGTTAGGTTATCCTATCTCACTTGCGTGTTTCTTTGCATGCCATAAAGTGACTCAAATAGGCTCATCCTTATAGATTATTGATACCCATTTTTATAAGTAAACTCCACTAAATGTAAGTAATCCTCCCATATTGATGGTTTATCCATCACATACGTCCCTAGCATTTCTTCTATCACTTGATTCTCCCTCTTTGATTTCCCATCTGACTATGGATGATAGGTTGTGCTAAAGTTTAGATTGGTCCCAAATCCTTTGAATAATCCTATCCAAAAATTTGATGTAAATTTTGGATCTATGTTAGAGAATCTTTGTCAAACACAATTATCTTTGGTATACCATGTAGTTGAGAAATTTCTCTCATATAAATATCAACAATGTTTCCTTCCTTGTGAGTGAGCTTTATTGTAACAAAGTGGGTAGCTTTAGTAAGCTTATCCACCACCACCATGATGGAAACACATTTCTTGGTTGTTATGGGCATATTTCTGATGAAATCCATTGTTACAACTTCTCATTTCCACTCAAGAATGGGTAATTGTTGTATCATAATAGTTGGGTGTTTGTGCTCAACCTTGACTTTTTGACATTCCAAACACTAGGGAAAAAAGTCAACAACCCATTTCTTCATACCTGGAGAATAATATTGGCTCTTGACAGCTACAATAAATTTTGGGTAAGTTGGGTGTCCATCATAAGGTAAATTGTACATTTATTTTAAAATTATATTTTTCAATTCCTGAGAATTTGGCACATAAATTATTCCCTTGTACATGAGAATTTCATCCTTTCCCATCTTATATTCTTCACTTTTCTGCTACAAATTACCCTTCTGAAAATTTTTCTTTACCTCCATGTATTTCTGATCTAATTTTGCAGCCTCTAAATTTTTTTCCTTCAAATAGTTTTGGTGCATGCTAATGGATGTAGAATGCATCTCATGCACCCTCATGATAAGTGCATCATCCAAATTTTTCTCTTTACCTTTGATATTCTTAATATCATAATCATATTCGCTCAGAAATTCCAACCATCTACTTTTCCTGGCATTTAAAGTTGCTTGTACAAATAAATATTTCATACAACTATGGTCTGTCCTTACTTCAAATATTTTCCCCATGTGGTAGTGCCTCCACATCTTCAAGGCATGCACTATGGCTACCAATTCTAAATCATGAGTAGCATAGTTCCTTTCATGCTCCTTTAATTTCCTTGATTCATAGCATACCACATGCCCATTCTGACTAAGAACTCCACCAAGTCCTTCTTTACATGCATCATTGCATACAATGAAGTCTTCGTTTGGATCAATAATCTTTAATATTGGATAAATTGTGATTAAATTCTTCAAGTGTTGGAAACTCCTTTCACAATCTGATCTCCACTCAAACTTCACACCCTTCTTTTGCAACGAAGTGATTGGGTGTCCAATCTTTGAGAATCCTTCAATGAATATTCTGTAGTAACTTGAAAATCCCTTGAATAATCTCACCTCAGAGACATTTCTTTTTTTTTTCCACCCCTCAATGGCCCTTATCTTTTTTGGGTCCACTATTGTTCCTTCCTTTGAAATGATATACCCCAAATAATGAATTTTCTTCTGGTAGAATGAGCACTTTCTCCATTCGGAATACAATTGATTCTCCCTCAATACATGTAATACCATCATCAAGTGATTCTCATGCTCTTCCTCCAACTTACAATATATAAGAATTCCATCTAGGAATACAATGAAAAGCTTATCTAAGTAATCCCTCAAAATACCATTCATTAAGCACATGAAGACAATTGGTGCATTTGATAACCCAAATGGCACCACTGTGAACTCATAATGACCATACCTTTTTTATGAAGGTTGTCTTACTGATGTCTTCTTCTTTAATTCTTACCTGATGATAGCATGACCTGAGATCAATCTTGGAGAATTTCTTATCATCTTTTAGTTGACCAAAGAGGTAATCTATCCTATCCAAATGATATTTGTTCTTCGTAGTTAGATTTTTCAACTACCTAAAGTCAATGAAAATTCTCAAGATACCATCCTTTTTTTTCATAAACAATGTTGGGACACCCCACGTTGACACACTTGGGAATATATACCCTTTCTTCAGAAGCTCCTCAATTTTCATTTGCAATTCCTTTAGTTCTAGTGTGCTCATCCTTCCAGGAGGATTGGATAATGGGGTTTCTCCATGCATCATATTAATGAAGAAATCAATATCTCTCTTGGGTGGAAATATTGGTATTTCTTTAAATACATCTTCAGACTTCTTTAGGACTACATAATATTCAATACTTGGCACCTTATCTTCAGGTTCCTCTTCCATGTGTGCTGCAATTATTTGACACCCTTTCCTAACAGTTTTCTTCAATTGCAATGTTGAAACTTATCTGATGGTTACTACCCTGGAAATTCCCTTAATTGTCCTCAAGTTCTCTTCCTCATCCAAGAAAGTAAATTCCTTATTATAACAATCTAGGACATCTTGATGCTTGTCCAACCAATCCATATCCTTGAGGCAATCATATGATCCCAAGGTATGATATTTAAATTTTCTCTTGCGCCTAGTCCATTCATGTCCATTGGAAATGCCTTATCCATATCATTAATTTTCCTTTTAGCTCTTGTATATAGCTTTCCTAACCAAGGTTTTCCAATCTTTCTTCTTGGCAATTGAAATATTTCCACCATATTAGGATCTAGATAACTATGACTAGCTCTTGAATAAATTAAAATAGAAATGGGTTGGTTGTTGGTCTTACCCTCCAATTCAACAATATGTGATTGAAACTCAACTTGTTTGTTATACAGAGCTATATAGATACTTGGTACATTTCTTCCCATGTCCTCCACTGTTTTAGCATCCTGTACATTATAACAAGTCCTCACCTTTTCACCTCAGTGAGGGAAATTTTTGAACACATGATCTCCCCGACAACCCCAACATTGAATAGGTAGTTTCCATAGTATTTTTCCTATTGTCTATATCATTCTTGGTTCTTTAGAGGTTTTCTTTCCCCAATAATTATTTTTGAATAATGGTGGCTTGATCCCCTTCTTCCTCCGGTCCATCTTACTTTTCTTTTTGTCTTCCCACACCTTTTGGAAGTTGGTCTTACTCTATGTTGATCACAAAGGAATTTATCCCTCCTTATGGTTTCCTCTAGTGTATTGGGATCATCATATTTTATCTTATCACTAATAAAAAAATGGCAGCCCACTCAGGTACCTATGAATCTCGAATTGTTCATCCTTGATGAAAGAAACATATTTAAGCAACTCTAAAAACCTTCTTTCATACTCATCTATGATCATACTCCCAAGCTTGATTTTAAAGAATTCCTTTATTTTCTTATCATAGTATCATTTGTTATAGTATTTATTTTTAAAATACCTCTTGAATTCCCTCCAAGTAACCTTCTTCTCATCAATGTGCTACACCTACACAAATTGGTCCCACCACATTGATGCTTTTCTTTGAGCTGATATATGGAAATTCTATATTCTTCTTGTGAGGAATAATTATGTAACTAGAAGTAATTCTTCATGCCTAGTAACCAGGTCTCTGCATCATCATCCTTATTGTGTTCACCATAAAATGTAGAAGGATTGATCACCATAAAATGTAGGAGGATTGATCTTATTCATCTCTCCATGTAGCTCATTTATTTCATGACTCCTCTCATGCTTCTTGACAAGGGATGGAATTTAACTACGATGTGCTCTCCTAGTTGAATGCCTTGGGGAGTGACGGTGATGCCTACCAACAATTCATGTTCTTGTCCTCTCAACAATTCGTGTTCTTCTCCTCTCATCATGAGAAATTTGACTCCCTGATTTGATTAACTCAGTATCCTTATACATCTTCTTCTCTATCATGTCCAAGATCAGCATTAACTTGATGTTAGATCCTTCTTTCTACACCTTGGATTTCATAAGCCTCTCATTATAAACTTTATAACTATGGAAATCCTTTTGCATAAATTTTATGGTATCTACTACGTTCATTCATTCCTCATTTTCTTCTCCATGTCCATTTGAATTTGTACCTTCATGCAATGTACCCAGCCATCGACAGGCCAGGTTATGCCACTTAATCTGAATACAACACACCCAAAAACCCACAGGTGAGGCACGTTGTAGTCCAGGGACTCACTTCATAGTGACTTATCTCAATTTGAATCACTTCTAAGTTAATTAATAGGTATAAAAATCACATGCATAAGACAAGATCCATGCTACAGCATAAAGCTGTAAACAATGTGCCATGTACAACAAATAACCAGCAGACAGGAACATTAAAAAAAAAATATATCAGAGATAATTAAATACAAATTGGAATTAAACATTATATAGAAAACACAAAGAGCACTTATCTTTGCAAGTAAATGTCCAACAATTGGCTGCATACCAAGGATGTTCCTCCCAACCATAGACATTTTTTCTCTTTCACTCTCAACAGAAAGTCACCCCTAATCTAGGGCTATGAATCAATAAGGACGGATCCTAGGCCAAATCTAAAAATACACAACAATTGGCTAACTAGCTCTTAGGTTTCCCAACCTCAAAACAAATCAGAATTTCCATCTCTCTTTCCCCCCTTAGCCTGCACAACCCAAAGAAATGAACACATTTCTCTTCCATGTAGTCCCTCAGGCTACCCACTTCTCTCCAAGGCTCTAATGCTACTGGTTAGGAAATATCCCTACTAGAAAATCCAAGGATTCTCAGTTGTGGACAGTTCTATCTAAACTACCATCAAGCTCATGCACACGAGAATCCATTCCCTCATGGCATGATCAATAAATTATATTACAACCATTTATAAATGGATCTCCTCTTCCACCCATTCGTTTCCATGATCATCCCAAGAGCATAAGAAATAACCATAATGAGTGAGGAAAAAGGAAGGAGAAGAATAAGAACAAGAACTAGGGACAAGAAGAAGAATAAGAACCAGGGAGAAGAAGACCCCCAAAAAATCCCTCAAGGGATTTTTACATAATTACATGAAGACAAGGGCCACATGGCATCCCTCCCAAGAAGATCATACAACCCCTTTTCTCCATAAAATAAATCATGGGTAAATAAAATAATAACAAAAATACTTAGCCCCTCAAGCCCCCTCTCTCATGGAATCATAGCCCTCTATCTCTTTTTTTCTTGTCTATCTTGCAACCAGTGGTGTATTTTATTAATGTATATAGATGTATTACATTCCCTAGGAAATCTAGCCCCTTTTCAGTTTTATCAGCTCACCAGCCTAAGTCACATTTACATAATACATTATAGTTTATAATGGTTAGAATTGGGATGTTAAATCCCCCTCCCCTTATTTTGGCACTATCCTCAATGCACAACACCATTCCAACATTATTAACATTCCAAATCCAGGCCCTTTATCCATAATCCACACAAGCAATCTAGCCCAATCTTATATACATAGGCACTCTGGCCTAAAATTAAACATGTATACATAGGCATTATGACCCAAAACATGTATAATGATCTTCAAAATTTATATTTTTGGAAGTAGCTCCAACCAACAAGGTCTCCTTCCCTCTGAGCCCTGCACAACCCAAATAAATGAATTGCTTTCTCTGCCATGCAATCCTTCAGGATGTTCTACTTCTCTCCAGGGCTCCAGTGCACCTGGCCAGAAAATTTCATTGTTGCATCTTCTAGAAATCCAGGTGCAACAAGTCCATTGGACTTTCTTCATTCCATGCCTTTGTCATTCAGCTGCTTCAACATCACTTTCTTTTTTTCCCTCATAGTCTAGTGCCTTTCTAGATCCTCAACATTCATCATTTTCCTACAACTTTTCAAATCAGTAAGCATGTCAATTCACAATTTGTGCATAAAATTTTCATTTTTTCTCATCATCTAAGAGTAAATTTTCATAAAACAATACAATACTTATTTGTGTGGTTCATGGAGCTGCATCCATATGGATATCTTATTAACTTCGCTCATTGTTTTCCCTTGAAATATTCATTGTGTGCATGATCCCAATCAATAGTTTACAAGAGCTATCAAAGTCTCATATTCCTTGTGGCCACGCACCTTCCAGGACTAGGCTCAGGCCTTCCCTTCTCTGCTATACATTCCCTCAGGCGATCCATCTATCCTAGCCAAGGGGTTCTTGCACAAGAATATTTCTAGGGACACAGGGTTCTAATGTCACAATAGTAACCCTTTCCATTCTTTCCAGCTTGCATATCCAACATCTCATATGTATTATACATATACAGTCATCATGAGATATCACTATAATCATTTTCAATCATAAATGCCAATCTGTTTTATACATGAAAACAAAATTTTCCCAAGCATGAGATTTCTGCTCATAATGTTTGGATCTACAACTATAGATATCAGTCTTCCTTATGGGCTTACATCCCTACCATATTCAATATCATCCTACCTACAATTTTCTCAAGCTACATTCATCCAAAAAAATTCGTCCGTAATTTATTAAATTATAATTCCCAAAACTGTTTTATATAGGAAAAATAAAATTTCTAGACATAAGCTTTTGTTCATAATAATTGGTTCTTGCAGCAATAGGAATTGGTATTATTTATGGGCTTACAACACTACCATATCCAAGTCCCTTTCTTCCCGCAATTTCAACATTCCTCAGCCAAACAAATTGTCAGTATCTCATGTACAAGATATATATATTTTCATGGTAACGATTCAAACAAAATCACAAAGTGATCTCAAAATTGTTTACAACTATAATTCAATCACTTATATTAATCCAATTATCAATTGGAATGAAATAATCATTACATGCACTTGTATTATCAGCCAATAGTTTCTTTCTTCTATCTAGAAATATGCTTTTCACTATGTCCCCTCAACAAAGATTTTATGTAATTTATCATTATGTAGCTTCTTTAACCTGCAATTTTCTTGTTGTAATATATAACAGATCCTGAAGGGTTTTCAACTTCATGAGTTGGAAATACTCACATCATTTCATTTGTTATCATAATCATTTCTATGTTATATAATATATACATGCATTCACCTAATGCATTCACTGATTCTTGTATTATCACTTGTAACATTTTTAATAGCTCCAAAACTGATCTTGGAATTGTAACAAAAACAATCCAATCATCTTCAACTAGTATTTATATTTAATATAATGCATCTTTCCATCATTATGTATTGTTATCACCACAAGCTTTTCATAATGCAACAATTAATTATTAAATAAATAAAAAATCAATGTACCAATACCAATGGCCACATTTACACAATGCATTCCTACTTTGACTACATAATACCACATAACTGTGTCATGAATTCACCAAGGTGAGTTGGAAGGTCTGGCCAATACCTCAACACATCATCCACAAACTTCCTACTATTTTCCTGATTATTTGGATACCTTCCCTTTCAACCCAAACACAACACTAAGAATATAATTCTTAAGTGTTCTTTAGGGTCGGAAAAGAGGTTGTAGTACAAACATCATCTATACAGTAGATACCATTGAGCACTCACATAGCGTTATAGCCCTTCCATATCCAACCATATTATGGTCTCACACATGACTAGCTCTATGGATATTCATTGTTATAGAAGGAGAATGCCTCTTGAATTAACCCGGTTATGATCTCATAACAAATCATAACATAATATGCAACCAAAATTTTATCTAAATCCATTCTAACATCAACAACATTTACATACTCTAGGCCTTTGGCCATTACATATCAATTTAAATATTCAAAATCAATGGAGGGAATTATTACCTCAATCCCCTTCAACATGTATGCATCAACAAAAACTAAATGCATACCTACCTGGTTTTTTTCAACCTACTTGTTTCTATCTGACTAAGGAATATTTGTAGAAGCTCACAAACTTCCTCCTTCATCATTCTGATCACCATTCCTTCCACCCTCATGGGTCTTCACCTATATGGAAATCATAAGCAACAGCATCATGCACATCTTTAACCTTGCTATATCATTTTTCCTAAATACATAATCCATCACTAGTCATACTCAAACATTATATCATAATAATAGACTATTCTAATTTCACAAGCATGTTATATGCATATCCAAGCATGTGCAATTACACATCCATATGCACCAAACATTTACTGTCATCATGTCTACTAATGCATATGCATTTTAACTTCATTGTATGCCTCATGCACTCTAGTTAATTTTTCTTTTAATTCACTTATTTATTTATCTATTTATGTTGTAGTTGGTTTTCCTTGAACTCCTTCAGATCCTTGTTGCTTTATGTTCTTCCATTATTCTCATTTTCACTATGGTTCCCTAGTCTGAACACTTTCCAACCAAGTTCCATTTGCCTATTCTGAAATCCAACCAATGTATTCTATTCTCAACAGCCTCTCCTAGGAAGTCATATCCAACTTTACCTTTATGACACATTCCAGCAGCCTGGAATGAAGTAGATCAAACATTCCATCACTCTACTACAACATTCTTGAATCAAATACTATTACTGCTAGTTGTCCATTAGGTTACTTCATTAACCTTTCCCTCTGAAACCATACCTTTAACACTTAATTCCATTCCTAATGGAAGTCCATTTTCACTCAATGACACTTTTAAAGTGAGAGGGCATTCCCAATTCTTTGCATTAGCATCCTACTTTCTGTTGTGAACTCTAATATCAGGAGTGGATATCTTTCACACTTAAATTTTTCAACTTTATACACCTCTCCTCCTTCAAGGCTAGGTAGTCATACTTTTCCTTTTATGCCCATCCATGACATATTTAATCTGCTAAATTCATATCCTATGTGAGAGTTCTTGCTTTTGTAGTACCTTTAATATATTCAGATCATGTAGTTGTTGACTAATATTTTTGTTCCATTATTATTGAGTTCTTTATCCACCTTCATTACTTTCTTTGTAGCTCTTGATTTCCTCATCCAACTCTTGTAATCTCTGTCCTTCTTACATGACCCTAACCTCTAATCCTATACTGGAATTGATTTGATTATACCTTTGATCTTGAAAAAATATTCAAACAATCATCTAGTTAGAATTATAGATATCATATAAAATTGTCAATTACGTTTACAAGTACCTTTTATGTTTAATTCATGAAGAAAATTATATCAATCTTCATATTGTAATAGTCCCATGTTATTTTCATCTAAATCCTATGAATCTGTTTTCCAATGACTGTAGTCTTTCCCCAATCAGATATTGCAGCTGAAAGTTAGGGCTCCCTGAAAAACCACTTTCATCCCCCTTAGGTGATACAGAAAATTGAAAACTGTAAAGGTGTTTCCTTCAAACCAAGTTCCACATGACCATGACTTGAAATTGTGGGCTTAATCACCCTTTAACGCCCTACTCCATGTTTTTCTACACAGGAGCTTGCATGGAGACCAACTCCGAAGATTGGTTTACTTCCAGGCCCTTTTTACCTTAGCATGGGACCAACGCTAGGACCAAGTCCTTCGGAATTCGACCTTCGATAGTTTTCCCCTGTCAACTTTTTTTTTCCCTTGGAGTTACACTTCACTGAAGCCTTTAATAATTCCACTAGAAAAAATGGACGATCAAAATTTAATCTCTCACTGATTGGACGGTCCTGCCCCCATATGGAGGCTTCAAGGAGATCGATAGTTCTAACTTAACCACGCGCTAAGATGGATGACTCTTAACCAATTCAGAAATTTGACACTCTGGGGTTGTAGGATATTTTCATTCCCAAGTCTTCCACTTGCCCGAAGAGACAATCCTCTGAAGTACTTACCCCTACTCCCTCTGCTTGATCCAACAATCGAGAGAGGTCTTGAAGGGATCTCAGATCGACAATATGCATGCCTTCGCAACTTTCGACTTCGGTACCTTTCACTAACATAAAATTGGACACCCCTGTAGTCACATACTCTCGGAGAGGAAATGACATGATAATGTCACCTAGAGTGATGTGGAATCATGGCATGTGTTCCACGTGTCAATAAAAAATGAATAGATCATGGTCCAAAAGGTACTAAAATAGGCTAACATGTGCCCCCACATGGTACTGCTTCCACATGGCATAAGCCATGTCATCAATCAAATCTAGGACTCCAAGCTTTGGAAGTTTCCTGATTCCAACACATGTTATCTCCTGGATAGACAAACGCTAAAATAAATCGATGGCTCACACTCCTCCCACGACCAGCTATTGTGATTAACTCTGGGCTTTGGTCTTTGGGGATTCTCACTCCAGACAACCCCCATACTCCCGAAATTTGAAGTGGTGAGGTTCTAAATCTCTAAAAATTAACTATCATTCTACCATTGTTATATCTGATGGCCCGCAACACTCCTAAAGTATTTCCCTTGATCTAACAATTGATGAGAATTCTGGGACTTTGGTGCTCTGGGGCTCCAGGTTGTAGTAGTTCAACAAGTTATAAAACTCTCGTAGTAAAAAATCCTGAAGTGGTCAACATCGGGTAACCACAATATATGATGTATATTTCCCCACACCTCCTATTAGACTGGATGGTTGATGGGACTTTGTGATTCTGGCCTTCGACAGTTCAGGCTTTGCCTACCTTCCAAGATCATCAAAGAGAAAAAAAATTGAATTCTTACCTTTCATGCTTTGCCTCAATTGATGGTTGATAGTCAACAATCTAGATCTGATGGCTCAGACTTAACCTTACCCCAACCTCTGGTTTCACCTTCATCAGATGTCCCTTGTTCACCTACTCTCTGATCCAATGATCCATATCTCTCTTGATCCCATGGTGGTGATCCCTCCCAAATTCAAAAGGGACAGTCATGATCCTTCGATCCATTACAAAGTATTTGTGATGTTCTAGATTCTGTGCGAACTTTACAATGTCATTCCTCCTGATATTTTTGACTTCAAGGTCATAAATCGATCTCAACCACGAGACTCTAACCAACATATCTGGCCCATACCAACCTGGTGTTTCAACTAGTATCTCTCATACCATTTTATAATGTACCCATCCACCCACAAGTCAGGCTACACCACTTCATCTGACTGCAACACACCCAGCCACCCGCAGGTGAGGCACACTGCAATCCAGGGACTCAATTCACAGTGACTTATCTCAATGTGAATCACTTCTAAGTTAATTTAGAGGCATGAAAATCACATGCATAAGAAAATATCCCTGCTACAACATAAATTAGTAAATAGCATGCCATGCACAACAAATAACCAGCAGACAGGCACATTAAAAAAATACATATCTCAAAGATAATTAAATACACAACGGAATTAAACATTATACATAAAACACAGAGAGCACTTATCTTTGCAAGTAAACATTCACCAAATGGATGCAGACCAAGGACGTTCCTCCCAACCATAGACATTATTGTTCTTTTGCTCTCAAAAGTAGGTCACCCCCGAGCCAGGGCTATGAATCCACAAGGAAGGGTCCTAGGCCAAATCTAAAAACACACAACAGTTGCCTAACTAGCTCTCAGGTTTCCCAACCTCACAGCAAATTTGAATTTCCATCTCTCTTTCCCCCTCAGCCTGCACAACCCAAAGAAATGAACAAATTTATCTTCCTTGTAGTCCCTCAGGTTGTCCCACTTCTCTCTAGGAATCCAATGCTACTGGTTAGGAAATCTCCCTACCAGAAACTCCAAGTCTTCTCAATTGTGGACAGTTATATCTGAACTACCATCAAGCTCATGCACACAATAATATATTCCCTCCTGAAAGGATCATTAAATTATATTAAATCCATTTAGCAATGTATCTCTTCTTCCAACCATTCGTTTCCATGCTTAGCACAAGAGAACATGAAATATCCAGAATGAGTGAGGAAAAAGGAAGGATAAGAACAAGAACAAGAACCAGGGAGAAGAAGACCCCCAAAATAGCACCCAAGGGATGTTTATATAATTATATGAAGACAAGAGCCACATGGACTCCCTCCCAAGAAGCTCATGTAACCCATTTTCTCCATAAAATCAATCATGGGTAAATAAAATAATAATAAAAATACTTAGCCCCTCAAGCCCCCTCTCTCGTGGAATCATAGCCCCCTATCTCTTTTGTCCTTGTATGTCTTGCAATGAGCGGTGTATTTTATTAATGTATATAGATGTATTACATTCCCTAGGCACTCTTTCCCCTTTCAATATTAGTGTCTCACCATCCTAAGTCACATTTACATAATACATTATAGTTCATAATGGTTAGAACTAGGATGTTACAGTTCATGACTCAAACTGACATACGACCCCTTGAATTCTTCTCATGGTTGTAAGTCCTATGTGTATCTTTTGTTTTGTTGATGTCTATGTTGATCCTTTTTTTATCTAAATTATGTTAACTATGCAAAATGTGCAGGAAACAATATTTGTTAGACTAAATAATTTAACAAATTCATGAAAACTATGCACAATTATGTTCAAATAATGCATCAAAATTATTTCTTCTAATTTCTTTTGAAATTAAATGCCCAGATAAATTTTATGAGTAGATATATAGGTTATTATGTCCAATACCGTTCTAGCACATGATTCCTTGCTCAATTCTGAGTCTTGAATTTATAGTCATTTAAATATTAACCATTAATTCCATCTGCTCACCCCTCATCTGGGTGCAAGTCTTAATTGTGCATAAGCATCCTTGCACATGCCCATTTGGAGTTTTTTTCCAGGAGACCACCTGGGATCCTTCATAAACATATTATGTACACTCTAACAAATTTTCACCCCAATATAATCTCGAAGCTAAAAATTATTGTGGAAAAATACTGAAGGAATATTCATTAGCATGTGCAACATAGTAGCACTGATCAAGAACTGTCTGATCATTTCTTGATTATATCTCCATCGTTGATATGTCCTAATGGATTCACAATATATATAATTCATATCTCTTCTTCATTTCTTGTAACCTTCCTTTCATACCATCCAAGAAGTATCAACACTTAACCATTTTTCCATCTACGCGAACTTGGGTACTCATAATCGTGTAAGCTTCCTTTCATAAGTCCATCCGAGGAGTCTCAACGCTTAAACATTTTTTCATCTATGAGGACTCACAAACTCATGGAATCATAATATTTTAACCTTCCTTTCATAAGTTTGTCCAAGGAGTCTCAATGCTTAACCATTTTTCCACTTCTTACCGCAGACTCGTGATAACTTGAAACTTATACAAGTTCGAAGATCTTACCGTAGTTTCATGGGACTGACAGTTGGCCTGCCACATGGCTTCACTTCACCCACCAACTCTCATATCCTCCAACATGTACCCACCACCATGGAATAGCACGTATTTCTTCTACTATGTCAGCTAACACATGGCCTCCATATCATGTCGACGTCATCATACGGAAAAATACCCAAATTTTTTGCTGATTTTTCTTATCTTCAAAATTTCCAAAGAAGCTCAATTTTTCACATTACCCATGAAATTTCTCTCAATTTTGTTGTATTAATTTTAATAAAAACCATTCAGACGTACGTTTCCAACAATTTTTCAAACACTTTTTCTGCATAGTCTGTAAATTTCACTTTTGCGCTAGACTAATTAGCTCATCCATGTTGAGTGTTGAAAATTGGGGCTCTGATACCATATTGTAACGTACCTAGCCACACAGTTTGGGCCATGCCACACAAAAATATCTCAATTACATCTTTGATACCACATTGTAACATCCCCAGCCACCCAGGTTGGCCATGCCACGTAAAACTCTCTCTTTTACCACTATGATACCATTAAATTTAAATAGGTGCTCTTCATATGAACATAGTTATGTGGAATAAAAACAACACAGAACAATAACAATTCATACATAGAATTAATAAAAATATTCCATAAACAAGAAATCATAATTACACACATAGTAATCGATATAAGCACATGATAGACAATTATCTCATGAAATAAATGACAACTAAATGAAAACCTTCCACATTCCTCCCAGTCATAGACCACACTTCTCATAATATCAACAATGGGTCACCCCTGAGCTGGTGCTAAACTATACCCGAGCAAAGGAGGTTCTAATCCATTCTAAGGTCTGTCAATCAGTATCAATTCTCAAATTTATGTTCCAAATATAGCAACCATCCTACAGTCCCTTATCCCCCACATGCTTGTCCCACCCAAGGAAGTCTGCCCTTTCTCTGCTCAATAGTCCTTTAGTTGGCCCACTTCCCTTATAGATATTTAGCAACAGGCTATACATGGAGTCTTGTGTTCTTGTAGCCACATCTTGGCACCTATAAATCATCCTATGGTCCCTCATCCCCCACATACCTTTCTTTCCCCATGAAGTGTGCCCCTTCTCTAGTCAACAATCCTTCAACTACCCCACATCCAATATGGGGATTCAAAAACATGACGAATAGGGAGTCTCAGATCCTTATAGTTGCAACTTGGCACCTTCAAAATTAACGCCCAATATTTCTCTCACTGAGAGAGAATTCTCACGATCCTGAAAACCCGCTTCTTTGACCATGGGCCTTACAACCCGCTTCTTTGACCATGGGCCTGATAACCCACATTTTCCACATATGGGCCTCACCACCCGCTTCTTTAGCTCCAAACTTACTAGGAATAGGTACAGGTACGATTGGTATCATGGATGAGTGAAATGGTAAGAATGATCCCCAAATATATATATGCATGTTATCTTAATGACACATGGCCCTCAAGGAACCCACTTTTCCCACTTGTAATATGTTCCTTTACCATAGTAACTTAGGATAAGATAAATTTATATCCATACTTTAGACCTTAGGAATAATAATATAATATTCCTTTGGCATCAAGCCCTCTAGCTTATCCCCTTCCTAGACTCTTAGCCCCCTTTACCCTCCTAATGGAGTTTATCCCCCCATACCCTTTTACATGGTTGGTATGCAACAACGATGTGTTTTCATTAGAATTTGCATGTGATTACATATTAAAATGATGTCTCACTAGCCATTTTAGCATCTGGCTCCACGACCTACTAACCACATAGGAACTCTGGCCTCATAATACATATACACAAAGGCATGTTGTCCTAAAATGTCATGAATCACTAGCCTATGTGTTCATTTACATTGATATGTACAATTCAGGTTCGACCTAGGGGTATTACAATGTTTACTCTATGAAATTTGACATTTTTTCACTCTTTCGAGTGATGCATTTCCCTAATAATGGAAACATTGTGACCATTGAACAACTTTTCATTTTTTGGTCCTAATGTGACTGTCAAACATATGAATCCCGTGAATTTCCCTTATATGCAAGTGGTATTCAGCTACCACAGGTTAATTGTGTGCCACCATGTCCCATGCGTTCAACTTTGAATGAGAAGGAACCTTTCTCTTTATGATCACCTCCTTTGGACTTCGATCTAGTAGTTGACATGGTAACTCTCTATATAGGGACATTGGAGAATGTTCTCCACCTTGTTGATCAGAGTAAGTATATTGACATGTATTCTTCCAGAGTTTCTTTCTTCTATCTAATGAAGACCTCTTGGAAACCATGGTTAATGGTTTCAAGAAAATTTCTCATTTTTGTCTCAACATCCTTAAAAAATGAAACAAAGGGTTATGAGCATAGTTCCCTCTCTATTTCAAGATCATTAAAAAATGAAACAGATACCCATGATAATAATTCATTTCCTTTGTTAAGCTTGTTAAAAAATGAAACAGATGAGCATAGTTCACTTTCTGTATCAATCTCGTTAAAAAATGAAACAAATTATCATGAGAATAGTTATTTTCTTGTGTCAATATGGTTAAAAAATATTTGAAACAAATGAGTACGAGAATATTTTTTTCCTATGTCAAGCTCGTTAAAAAATGAAACGAAATTCGCTCTCATTGATTCGATTCTTCCACTAGATCTCATACCTAAAAATTCATTTCATACACTTGTGTTATTTGATCCTCTTTCTTCCTCCCTCTATGGTGAACCTATTCCTATTAGTAACCAAGAGTTGTTTTAGATGCAAAAGAAGAGTCGACGGATGAAACAAAGCTTGGGGTGCATATCTCTAGCCTCTGGACATATGTTCGAGTTAATCCATTATATTTTATTGATCATGCTAGGGGAAAAGTACCAACTCATG
>ML779409.1:178985-190887 GCA_009831015.1 Picea engelmannii
ATGACACATGGCCCTCAAGGAACCCACTTTTCCCACTTGTAATATGTTCCTTTACCATAGTAACTTAGGATAAGATAAATTTATATCCATACTTTAGACCTTAGGAATAATAATATAATATTCCTTTGGCATCAAGCCCTCTATCTTATCCCCTTCCTAGAATCTTAGCCCCCTTTACCCTCCTAATGGAGTTTATCCCCCCATACCCTTTTACATGGTTGGTATGCAACAACGATGTGTTTTCATTAGAATTTGCATGTGATTACATATTAAAATGATGGCTCACTAGCCATTTTAGCATCTGGCTCCACGACCTACTAACCACACAGGAACTCTGGCCTCATAATACATATACACAAAGGCATGTTGTCCTAAAATGTCCTGAATCACTAGCCTATGTGTTCATTTACATTGATATGTACAATTTAGGTTCGACCTAGGGGTATTACAATGTTTACTCTATGAAATTTGACATTTTTTCACTCTTTCGAGTGATGCATTTCCCTAATAATGGAAACATTGTGACCATTTAACAAATTTTCATTTGTTGGTCCTAATGTGACTGTCAAACATATGAATCCCATGAATTTCCCTTATATGCAAGTGGTATTCAGCTACCACAGGTTAATTATGTGCCACCATGTCCCATGCGTTCAACTTTGAATGAGAAGGAGCCTTTCTCTTTATGATCACCTCCTTTGGACTTCGATCTAGTAGTTGACATGGTAACTCTCTAGATAGGGACATTGGAGCATGTTCTCCACCTTGTTGATCAGAGTAAGTATATTCACATGTATTCTTCCAGAGTTTCTTTCTTCTATCTAATGAAGACCTCTTGGAAGCCATGGTTAATGGTTTCGAGAAAATTTCTCATTTTTGTCTCAACATCCTTAAAAAATGAAACAAAGGGTTATGAGCATAGTTCCCTCTCTATTTCAAGATCATTAAAAAATGAAATAGATACCCATGATAATAATTCATTTCCTTTGTTAAGCTTGTTAAAAAATGAAACAGATGAGCATAGTTCACTTTCTGTATCAATCTCGTTAAAAAATGAAACAAATTATCATGAGAATAGCTATTTTCTTGTGTCAATATGGTTAAAAAATATTTGAAACAAATGAGTACGAGAATATTTTTTTCCTGTGTCAAGCTCGTTAAAAAATGAAACGAAATTCGCTCTCATTGATTCGATTCTTCCACTAGATCTCATACTTAAAAATTCATTTCATACGCTTGTGTTATTTGATCCTCTTTCTTCCTCCCTCTATGGTGAACCTATTCCTATTAGAAACCAAGAGTTGTTTTAGATGCAAAAGAAGAGTCGACGGATGAAACAAAGCTTGGGGTGCATATCTCTAGCCTCTGGACATATGTTCGAGTTAATCCATTATATTTTATTGATCATGCTAGGGGAAAAGTACCAACCCATGGACATCATGTTGGGAAGAAAACTCACTAATGGGTATCACTCCAAGCATAGTTTCACTCTCTATTTAAATCTAGTTTAAAATGAAATAGACAACCCAATCATAGTTTCTCTCTGTTTCAAGCTTGTGTAAAAATGAAACCTACCCGGAGCATAGTTCCTTTTTTCTGTCTAGCTCATTAAAAAATGAAGCAGAAAACCGAGCATGTTTTTATCACTTTTTCAATCTCATAAAAACTATACGAAAAAGGAAATCTTTGGTGTCTCGTTTAATTTCTTTTCAGACTCCCCAAACATGAAAATATTCACAAGTGAACTTGCTTCCTTTCACACTCGTTAAAAGTATTTGAAAGCGTATCTATTTGGTGCAAATTTAACCCTTTTCAGACTAGATGGACTAATTACGAAAAATGAACACTATAGTCGATATTTACTAGAAGAGTTCTCCCTTGTATTGTTTTACACTTTTTCTAGGCTTGGGGGACTAAAATTATGAAAAATAATACCCTTGGAGTCATCTTTAAGATCATTTCAGACTCTTTAAACATGAAAATACCACTGAGATTTCTTTCTTTGGGCTCATAAAATTATGCATCGAAGGACCCATATGGTACTGAACCCCTCCTTCAAGTTCGTTAAAAATTTCATGAGAGACTCATCAAAGATAAGCTATACCTACCATCTATTACTCTCCTCAAGATCGTTAAAAAACAAAGAGGTACTCACCAATCATGGGGGGGGGAGTTGAAGCAAGTGGGTCAAGTTTTGGAAAGCATTATGGCATTTTTTTGTTGTGTCTCCACAACATGGCACCTATTTTCTTCTCATATTATAGTTGGTAATATGCTTTTCTATGATTCATGCCAATCCTATAAGACCTCATACTCCTTCGGCTCACCCAAAAAGTGTCTCAGTGATCGTTGCACTATGTTTGGTATATCACTCAGTCGATTCAATTATGCTAAGTTATTTTTTGTTCCTCGCAATGTTTAAGGGAAGTTTCACTTCAAAAAAAGCACTATGCAGTATTACCAACTTTCATCCTCGTGTGAGTCCATACTCATTTGATCTATCATATTACATCACTTTCCTATGTAAGTTTCATGTTGGTGATGGGGGAAACATCATGGCCCTCCTTCGATGAGTTTTTTCCTCTCGAGTCCAACACATTATCCAACAATTAGGCTTAGAAACCAACTAGTACCTTGGAACATACATGCCTCAATGCCAAGTCTCCTCTGTTTCGATAGTAGGTTTACATCATTGTCCTCTGATCGAATGATTCCACAAATGTTTGACTTCAACTCATTTATTCACATTCATTGGAATGTACTAGGGTACCTTGAGAGTCATTTTCATCATTGGTGATTTACCTCACACTTGTTAATGGTATATATCAATGACTGGTAATCAAGTGGTTTCTACCATGTTCGACATCAACACATATATTTACATGGATAGAATCGTACCACATTGGAATTGGGATGAAGTCCCTAGGAACAAACCTTTGTTAGGTGCCTTACCTAGGTTACAATGGAGATTGTCTAGGTAATTAGAAGATTCTAGTATGGTCATCATGTTGGTGATCTCACTGATATATATGTTGTTACATAGATCCACTTTGTGTTGGTCCATGGATATGTTTTATCATATTGTAGCTCCACTATGTATTTTTTCTTGGCTACAACCTGATTGATTCATGGATGTATGGATCCACATTGTTTCATTGGCATCCATATCCTTAGCTAGTGCTTTCATGGATCTGTCATGTATTCATCAGATTTCATGCCTTGAGTTAGTTTATTTCGAGCATGGATATGCCTACCTCAATGATGATACATATATATTGTTTGATGTTTGTTTGTATCCCTCATATCCATATTTTTGTAAAGTGTTTCAGCAATCATATTTTCTTTTGACCTCGTACTTTAGGGGGCATTTGTTACACAACAATTTCCCAAACTACTAAGTGTCATATGCACCTTATCAAGTGTCACATGCACTTTATTACGTGTCATATGCACCTTACTAATCATTTCATCCACTTTATGAAGTGTTGCATGCACTTTATTAAGTGTCACAAATTTATGACCATGTGGGAGTACTTGTCATGTTCCCTAGACACGTTGGAAGAGAAATATATCATTTGAAGGGTGAAATACCATATTTTTCCTTAAGGTTTTGGCCATATTTGAGGATCATATCCCCCTTGCCCATACACAAGGAGTGATGGAATTTGGACTATCGCTCCCCTAGAATCTCTTAGGAGTGATAATCTCCCTTTACTCAGTGTTAAGGGAGTGATGAAGAGATTGAAACCATTCCACATTTTTCCAAGGGAAATATCTGGGGAGATCTGAGTATGTTTGGGTCAAGGATTCAATCCATATATGTTTTCTCTATCAACCTAGGAACCAAATCCCAACCTTATGAGATAAATCCTCAACCATTTTCCCAAGATATCTCAATTTTTTTATGCCTCAAACCACTATATAATGAGGGTCATGTTTGAGTTAAAGGGGTAGAGAATTGAAGAACATCATACCTGTTATCATGTGAGATACAGGGGGTTGGAACGAAGATCTTGGAGGAGTTGCTACAACATCAACTTTTATTGTAAGTACTTCATTATTACTTTCCATTAATAGATAAATTGTCCTATTCCTTTCATTTTTATGTGTTTAAGTGTTTACATGTATATTGTTGTGAAAATCCTCGTAGATAGATCTATTTTTAGTTAAAATTATAGTGTGGAAGAAAGAGATATCGTCTTGTTCTTTTGCACGTATTTTCTTGTTCCTACAAGCTTAGATATCAAGAAAAAAATGCTCGAGCAATGAGGAAAACCATCATAAAAAGGTGTGCCATCCATTAATCTCTTCTGTAGTATTTGTCAAAATACATCTAAAAGGAAAGTAGTTACCATTTGTTTCCCTTTTGTCTTGGATCAAATAAGGGGTCTTGATACAAGGGGGGTTTCACCTATGTGAAGGGGGAACTTTACCATAACAATTACAGGAGGGCCAAGACAAGATGGGAAAGGCATGACAAGCACTAGAATTATTAGTTCCAATATGGAAATTAGTTTCAAGTGCATATCAGCAAAGTGGATAGAGATCAGAAAAGTGAAAAAGTTGATCCTTGCTTAGTTACTGAGTAATCCAGACTTTTGGAGGTCCAAAAGTTCTTCCAATGGGGAGGTGTGATCCAGGTTGATCTAAGAATGCTAAAAAATAGATAGTCTCAAAGGTTGACGAAAATGACTCCATTGTGTAGATCTTGATGACATATTTTCAAAACAACTTGAATAGACTCAAATAAACGTTGTATGAGAAAGATATGGTCTTCTGAAGTTTTGGCCAGATAGGGAAAAAGATGACAGGGATTCCACATGGAATCGTTGTAAGGATAACACATGGTAGTAGAAATAGACACATGGAAATGCAAATGTTGACTTGGAACTATATAGCTGTGACACATGGTGTCTACGGATGTTGACGTGGAACTGTACAAATGTTGATGTGGCACTATACAAATGATGATGTGGCACTATACGGTAGTATAGAAAATTATTGGGTGTATAACGGTACTATGATGGTA
Source organism: Picea engelmannii (assembly GCA_009831015.1). NCBI lineage: Eukaryota > Viridiplantae > Streptophyta > Pinopsida > Pinales > Pinaceae > Picea > Picea engelmannii. Next base: position 184,015 of record ML779409.1, read on the forward strand.
GTATAGCAGCATGATTGGTTGTATAATGGTTGATGTAGCAAGTCAACATGGCATTAATTATTTGTTGATGTAGCAAGGTGACTGTGCGTTGACCTCGCAGATGACTAGGCAGGTGAAAATGCATTCAAGTGGCTAAATCACAGTGTGACACATGGCCCAATCAAAGAATTCCACATGGCACCCCAATCAGGCCAAAAGGGCCTTATCAACTTCGAATATATTGAGCATGGGAATCGAACCTCCAACCTCCTCGCAACAAGCCCAACTTATCCAATAGACCACCGGTGGAACTTTCTAACCGATGACCAAAATATTCTAAATAAAGTGTATATTATAACCATATTCCAAAAGGGGGGGAGGCCCATGGATTTTACCCCCCGACCCCTTCCCGTATATCCCAAAATACCTAACCGTTGTGCCAAAAGGGGGGGAGGCCCATGGATTTTACCCCACGACCCCTTCCCGTATATCCCAAAATACCTAACCGTTGTGCCAATGGGTGAATTTGTTAAATCCCACCAAAGAAATATTCATTTAAGTTGTATGTAAATGACAAACCACATAGAATATTCCATCCTCATGGGCTCAACCCTAGGTCTTGGATATAAAAGAATGAAATCTTAACTAGTAAAGATAACGCTTGTGAGTTTGAAATCATATGAACCCAATTTCATTTTGGGTTTTAAATATTTTTCTACATAATGTGAGAAATGGGTGTTTAAGCCATTGTGGGCCAAATATCTTTGGGAAAAATATTAGGAAATGTTTATGAATCCTTTGTAGCAGAGTAAAGTATTTGTAAGAGAGTAAGAAAGGAGTTTTATTATGAATGTAATCTTTTTATATGTTGTGATTCAGTGTCATTGGGCATCTATGGAAGTCATAGGGTGTTTATAGTCAAAAGTATTAGTTTTCTGAGGTAGATTTTATGGTGATATTTATACCTGAGGTTGTCTAGTCGAACAGAAAGTCGGGCCTAGGATGGTTCAATCTGTAATGTAGTTACATTGAGCATATGTGGCACTATAGAGTGTTTACAGTCAAAATTTCCAGTTTTTTGAGGCGAAGCTGATAGCGACATCCACACATGACTTCTTTGTAGTAGATCAGAAGGTCCTTATTAAGAGAGCCTTGTAAGTCCCAAGATGGGACAATGAAACACATGTTGTGAGACTTGTTTGAGAAGGAGGGTAGCCACTTTATGTGAGAGCCTTATTTCTTGTAGAATTGTCCTAGGTTGGGAGAATGAAGTCTTTGCAAAGAATAATTAATGAAGTGGTTCATGGATTAAGCAACCCAAAGACATAACCAAAATATTTGGTGAACTCCATTAACAAATTTTGTAATGTTCCATTTGATTTTTTGTTGTTCTTACTTCACTTTATTTCGTCATTTTAATTATGTAAGTTAATTATTCAAATTAATGAAGTTTTGGTTAAATAAGTGGATTCACATGATAATTACAAATAGTCTGTAATGGTCATAATTCCCAGATAAAGTTGGATGTTAATGTATTCTTCTGAATTAAATTTACATATAACGATCTTTGGATCATTTGGAAGGCATATTGAGGGCATAAGAAACACCCACACAATTATTCACACACCCAACAATTGCATACATTAAAAGAAAAAAATAAATATCATCACGTAACTCTTATGTCACTGAGTCTATTAAGGCACAATCTCATGAATAAAATAACCATTAAGGTAATACTAGAATGCCCATCTATTCCCTCTTGAGGCTCACGATCTCTCAAAGATATTTATTTCAATGCTCCCAAACTTTTAAATAAACTTGAAAAAACATGATACTTCAACTTTACATTATAAAAACTTGTAAAACATGATACTTCAACTTAAATGTAGCCATCATCGTGTTTTACATAAACGTTTAAACAACAAAAATGTAAAACAAGATACTTCAAATTAAATAAAATTAAAACTTCTAATAAACTTAATTTTAAATAATATTTTTTATTAAAACTTAATAGTTTGTGCAAAACCATCATGGTATTATTATATTTAAAATGCATATACCCATGACCTTTTGTTCATGACCTTTATATCAAACATTATATTAAAAATGAAACTACATGAATGGTCACGTGGAGTTATAACCATGTTATTTTAACCTTGGTTTCATATTAAGTAAAGGATGTAGAACTGGTAGTATGTACATAGGGGATCCAAAATTTCAACATATTGCAAAAACATGACCATCAGGCCATAAACCAACCACTATAATTATTCAAAACAAGTATAACTACAATATTACAGACATATATAATTATGGATTTCGTACTGTGTAAAGTTTGAAAAAAATACCTAGACATAACCAAACTGAACACTTTACATGTGAGGGGGAGACTTAGATTTTGTGAATGAATCAACGTTATTTGATTAAATCGGCAGGGAATTGAGGTATCAAAGAGGGATAGAGTAGGTTCATGGATATGTAACATTGTAATCGATCAACTCCTCCATGTTGGTGTCACGAAAGACCGGGTGGGCCTACACACATTCTAGCTAGAGATGTATGGAATTTCCTTCATCCTAGAGGCTCATAATGGATTTATTGAGTTGAAGAGAGACTTCAAGAACAATGATTACTTGGGTAGAGAGACTGCATAATATTCTTTGGATTAACTGGACAAAATTTTGAAGATCTTTGATATCCTACTCCATATTCTAGTCTAGATGAAGGCTCCAATTATTCTTACCGCTAGAAATTGCAAAAGAATAGTTGAGAGGATAGAGGAAGGTGGAATTCAAAGTCACAGAGAATGGAACAACTAAAAAACCTTAGAGATATGTCTATGATAACATAATGAGTGTTGTTCAAGAGGAAATCCAAGTTTAAATTTAGATGTTGGCTCAAAGATCTATGATGAAAGAATGATCAATGCTCACTGCTTGGACTTCCTCAGCCATATAACAAAATTATTACTAAAGGTGATGGAGATTTCCAAGGAGATGAGCTAGGTCATGCTCACACAATCCAATGAAACTCTCATGAAGAACCTCCCCACGTGGAAAGAGGGAGGTAGGATCAAGCACACATGAGAAAACCAATGAGCGAAGAAGGAGAGCCACAAAGATCACATATAATAGGTACATGAAGAGGGGAAGCCATCCCATCCAAGGGAAAATTCATGTAGGAGGAAGCTCAACCTAGGTTCAAATTCCTCCTTCCTTGAAAATTGAGCTTGGGGGGTGTTAAATTTCTCTAATGGATATAGTGGTAGTAGATAGGCTCAATATTGGGTGGCATCCAAAAAAGGCTTGTCAAGTTACTAGTTTTGTTGATATAAAAACATTTATGTTAATAAAATGAGACATGGCTAAAAAAGGAAATTGCAACTTGTGGATTTAGATGGAACTATGTAGGAATGTGAAATTCATCCAAACTAGCTTGGAGAAAGTGTAAATAAAGAAACAAACAAAATTAAATTTTGAGGATGTTGAATACCGTAATATTCCTAAGCATGAGGGAATGAAATTTATGTGGTTATATGTCATGTAATCGATATAAATACTGCTAATTCATATCCATGTAGTTCTTATGTAGTTCTACTTTTTGTCCCTATACTAAATTGGTCATTTAAGTTAATCATTTTTATTTGTGTTACTTAAAATTTCTCAACTTTGGTAGTGTAAAATGGTAACATAGTCACTAACTGCCCATTTTGTACTAGTTTCATGACACATGTGGAGGAGGAGGAGGAGGAGAAATCGATGGATGATGAGATATGTGGACGAAAACGACAAGGATTGGTGGAGGGTGACATAAGTTGAGGAGGAGGAGGAGGATCAATGGATGGTGACACATGTGGAGGAGAAGTAGAAGGATATGTGGATTAGGGATGATTTTAAGGATGGAAATTTATTTTAAAATGTAGAAACCTTGGTGAATCTTACTAATCTTCCATATGTCAACTATAGATGTTTGGCGATATTTTTGTAAAAATAATCAAATTTCTAAGGATTTTATATAGTTTTTATAAAATTTTGGCGATTTTTAAGGTAAAATAATTTTATCCTATAGAATTTGGGCGAATCATTTTTAAAATAGCGAATCTCATTTTTGGAAAAACCATGGAAAATTAGCCCATAAACGAAATTTAGCCACTAAAATCATCCCATTGTGGATGGTGTAAAAACATGTGGATGGGGAGGAGGAGGATTGAACATGGATGGTGTAGACACTTGTGGAGGGGAAGGTACAAGAGGATCATTGGTTGGTGAAAAAACATGTGGAGGGGGAGGAGGAAGTGGAGAAGGATTAGATGTAGATGGTGCAGAAACATGTAGAGGGGAAGTAGGAGGATCAGTGGATTGTGAAGACACGTGTGGAGGAGAAGAAGGGGGGGAGGAGGACCATGTGGCAGAGTAGAGGATATGGATCGATCTGGTGATGGGTCAAGTGGACTAGAATCATGAGAAACATGAGTAGGATCCCTAAACCTTTCAATTAGGTGGACGGCATCAAAAATATGATGCATTAGTGATTTCCTTCCAAAAGGAGAAGTCATCCATATCTTAGACATATCTAGTACCCCTAATATGTCTCTAATCGGTGCGGGTACCACTCCATGACTAGCCATAACAACACATAGGGGATATTCCACCTCTATCTAGACTCTCCAATCCAACCTATGCAGCATGTGGGGTCTATGTATTGCACGCTTATCCTCTACCTCATCTATCTCCTCATATTGTTTGGGAGGCTCATCCCCAACATATGTGTCAATATAAAAAATAAGTAGCTAATAATAACAAGATAATTGGAACAAAATTTTGCAATAAATTACATGTGCATTCAATAAGACTTAAAAATATGCAACTAGATTTATCAAAACATAATGATAACATTAACTCTCTCATTTGGTGTCTCAACTATTATAAATAGGATGTTTGGAAATCCTCTCCAATCGAACCATGTGTATAGGTAATGTACAACATCAAGGATTGGATTTTTCCTCTCTAGAAATAATATCACATACCTCCATACAGACGAGAGTACATGCCGGTGGGTCCCTCTTGCGAAACAACAACCCCCACATGCACATACATGCATCAAATATAGTCCTAGGAGGAAAGAGGGGTACTGTTGGTTGAGTGGAATGAAAGCTCTCATAAAATAATGTAAATAACTCTAACGTGAATGGGAAGAATCTCCTCCCATTTAAAATGGCACAACAAAGATCTAACAGAAAACAAAACTATCTCAAAAAAATATATTTCCATCTAATCAATTGGGGCCTCTACACTAAATTTTCTATATAATGCATCAAATGGAAATTAATGCACTTTCCACCAATGGTAAAGTTTGACAGTTTCATAATTACAAGACACATGCACCTAACCACTTCTCTATGAAATGAACTCATCAACATCTAACCACCAGGAACCTAGAATATTGAAGAAAAAAGAATGTCAAGACCGACACATCTCTACAAATATGTGATATGGGTCTCTCTTTAAACATCGGGTAGTAGATCAAGGAACTAGGTCGAAAACTCCCCCCTCTTAGACAACTCGACGATGAAATAAACATCCTTCTATTTGGTTTTATACCATATATCGATACCGACCCTAAATGCTTGTCAACCATGATCCCAACGATGGATCAATTGATGTAACAATGGATATTTATCCCTGAGAGGTTTACCCTCATGAAACTTGAGAAGGCCAACATCCATGAAAATGAAACATTTTTGTGTTGTAATAGAGTGAAATATCAGTTCACTTTCCCTCTCTCAAGCCTCCCACTCATGTACAAAGGTGTACATTTTGACTCATTGTTGTTCATTCTCCTCCTATTGTCACCATCATTTATGATTCACGTACAAATATTTTTAGGAACATATGTATAGATAAAATGAACTGAAATTATAAAACACAAACATATATGAATAACTTGTATTTAAAAAACAAAAAATTTGTTTGCAAAAAAAGGTAGAAGAGTAATTGGTGCACCTAAAATAGTCACTATGCACCTCCAATGGTGCTCTATATCAGAACAACAATACCGCCATGTGGTGTTTTTACTATCATGCACGGATGGTCCACATTTATTGTCGCACTAACAAATATTTTAGTGGTGCGTCCCATAAGGTGCACCGCACTGTTAAATTGTGAAATATTCGGTCATGTTCCATGCTCTTTACAACAACAATGCATTTTTTGGACCTAGGGGCACCAATGTTAAATTGTGAAATATTCGGTCATGTTCCATGCTCTTTACAACAACAATGCATTTTTATTGCAAATTAAGTGGTGGGATGTGTTAATATAAACATATGTGTGTGTTATTGGAGAAACACAATTTTTTTAATAGTACCTAGTGTTGTATAGTTCCCGAGTAACGGGGCATCAAATGACATGCCTAGATACACCAAGTCATTCAATAATTTTTTTGGTGAAATTCTTTTATTAGCACTGTTGCATTTGGTTATCATGGATGCACAACTAAGCTAAATTTTATTGCATGCTAACTTAGCAGTGTGTTTTGTCTCATAACTCTAATTTTCTGTCAGTTTAGTTATTCTGTATGGGCATGGAAGTCTTAAATTCCAAGGATGTGTCTCTCGTCCTCAACAATTATGTCATTTTTTGGCGCTGGAAGTGGAAGCACTGGGAATTAACGACATTGTCCTCTCAACAGTACAGTGTTTGTCAATGCTCACTCAACCAACCATTCACTTCTAATTCAGATTCCCATAGGTTGGTCACCCATTCCATTTTCAGAGACATCGAGTTTCTTCCTCCTCTAGGCTCTCCAGTCAGCACTCCCGACATGGCTAGCAATGAAAAAAAGAATGAGCTTGTGAATGGATAACATTGATAAAGACGTTGAATACCTCTTAAA
>ML779409.1:196331-219770 GCA_009831015.1 Picea engelmannii
CCAATGATCTTGTACTCAACATCATTTTCTTTTATCACAACAAGTTTGAGCTTTTTTTTAAACGATAGTCTTAATTACATGGATAATAATTGGGGAAAACCATTAAAACAATAATTCAAGGATCTAGATAGAAAGCAATCTTTCAAATATAATGTATTTCTCTATATCTCAATCTTAGCATGAAGTGATTAATGCCCCACCATGATTCATACTTCTCCATTGGATCTACACCAAATTTGCAAGAAATACATTTGCAATTTTAAACATAACATCTAACAAATCTAGTCGGATATACACTCGAGGTCAATAGATACAACATCTTCATGAACACCATTATCATCGGTCACTTTCACTAGAGAGTCTAGACCTTCTTAGGTTGTAATACTATATGTGAAAACAAGCACGGGATGAGAAGAAAAACAATAAACTTAAAGCAAGCACAAAATTCAAATAAGATATTTTATTCTAGAAACTCTTAACTAGGAAAACTAGCCTTCACAAGGTATCTTTTATTCACCTTGGTTAAATTGGACAAGTTGGCCAAATATTGATCACCTCGGGCATTTTATAATGGAGTATGCCATATTGGCCAAGTTGACCAAATATTGACCACCTAAGGCATTTTATAAAGGAGTATGTCAATCCTTTGAAAAATATTTATCACATCAAATATCAAGAAAATAATACATAGTCCACCCAATACCATGGGCATGTAAACTACCTACATTTTAACCCATTAATGACCAAATCAAGGTTAACCTAATTACTCTTTTATTTATGCAAGTTTAACATAACATTTTTTTCTATCGCCATCCTCATCATTATTGTAACGTCATCAATGTCTTCCACATTCAGTGTCTTCAATCTTCCATGTCATCTTGTTCTTTGTTCCATCTCCTAGATTCTATTATGGACTACTACAATAACTTTCATTATCCCAAATCTCACTTTCAACACCATTTATAGGTGATTTGATCTCATGCAAAATCCTTTAACCCTCTAATTAGTTATTCTACCCAACCATGCACTTATCTTTCTTGAACTACCTTTTGCAACTGGGTTTCTTCAATAAGGTAAGAAAAAACATGCTTTGATATGACCTAGTGCAAAGAGAAATGGCATTCCCCTACTTGTCAAAGTTTGCAATAAAAAACACTACAACACACCATTTATACTTGCACTATAATAAATAATATCCAAATGGGGACTAGCTACTAATATCTATGTTTAATGTATCTTAGGTAAAAATTTACAACATTAAATCTATGCAAATATATATTAATCCTGACCTAAGTTCTTAGCTTATTACATGTACAAAATTACTATGGAAAATTTTAAGGATCCATAATTATCTTGAAGTGTATAAACCTTAATAAATCTTACTAATTCTTAAGACGTCGGCTATATATGTGTTGCAATATTTTTGTAAAAAAATTCAAATTTCTAAGAATTTTATATAGTTTCTAGGCAATATTGGCAATTTTTCAATAAATTAATTTTTATTTTTTTTTTATATATGTCTAGAGGAATCAACAACTAGTTGGGCACGTGCTCACGTTACACGTGGCCGTGTTATCCAACCGCTACCACTATAACCTCCAGGTGTGCCCACGATGTTCCTTACGCGGCACACAAGGTAAGTCGGGGGGAGTTGAACTCGAAACCTCATGGAACTTCATTTTCATAGCACTTGCCAATTGAGCTGCCCCCCAGGAACCAATAAATTAAAATTTAATCTTGTAGCAATTAAATAAATTGTTTTCGAAAAAAATGAATTTGACAAATAGTTTTTGAAAAACAAAAAATAGTCGCATGGAAAAATTAAACCCTAAAATTTTCCATAAAATCCACTCACAAGGGTCCCTATATTTCTCATCCAACAACTATTACAATGGAAACAACCTCCAACTCAAAATCCCCTAAAGCATGGAGAGCTAAAGGCCCTTATTCATTCACAATCTTAGAATTTACACCATGGGGGAATGTCAATGGTTTTAAACAACATTAACTTCCAATGGAACTTATTTTCGTCTTAACATTACACGTCGCTAAAAAAATTTGAGATCTTCAAATCCATAGTGTATTTCATTTGTTTCTTAGGTTGAAGGTCAAAGGTCCTTTGATTCAATGTGTTATTGCAAGACTGGTTGTCACGTGTCATTGATTGTTGAACATAGTATTCCTATCATATTTTTGTTGTATGTTCCCTTACCACTCCTACCAACACTTTAGTGCGAACACCCCGATGGATGTTTGGTGTCACACCACAAATATCTCCGTGGTGATTTTGCTAGGTGTCTTTAGAAGGATTCCTAGTTAGTGCATCTGGGAGTCTCTTTCTTACTTCCCAATGAAAGTTGAGATAACTTCATGAACTCCACAAGCCTAAGGCACAATATCTAGTGTCGTGGGTCCTTTGATGGAATTCCCCAACAAAGCCTTGGGGTAACTCTTGAATATATCTCTCTTAAATGATGTGAAATGATGTGGTAAATTTGAAACCTTTAGCTTTGACCTATGGCTAATACTACCCTAATCAAATCTCGAGAAAACTTGTCTAGTCTTCAATAACTTCTATTACCCATCCTTCCCATAAACTTATAAACTTTTACATGGAATTATTTTAAACTTCCAAATTTTTATAGGTATGTATAAGAGTTATTCTTATCTCTACATTTCATCTTGATGTATAAGATGTTCAAAATAGTGTCATGTCAACTATCAAATTTCATGATATCCATAAATTTTCATACTATTAAAATTTATCTAGCTTATGATACATTTGGTTATATCCTTAAAATAAATAAAGAAAAAGAAACAACACACTAGAGTCTTAGGCACAAGGTGAAACTAATCTATCTCACCACCACCTTATAATTGATCATGACAATGCATACATATATATATGATGAAGAAACATGTACATCCCACTTCGATAGTGAATCTGACATAACCAACAATCTTTATTCTGTAAGTACCAGCATAAAAACTTGTTGATAATTCATTTCTATAATTATTTTTGTCACTCCCCCTTAATAAAGAAATGAATTTTTGACGGTGCATTGTTTGTCTCTACCTATTACAAATTTAGTCTTTCCCAAAGGCTTAGTGAATATATCTACCAGATTTTCATTTGTATTACAATACATCAGATCAATTTCTCTTGATAGAATCTTTTCTTTCACAAAGTGATGTTGAGTTTCTATGTTCTTTGCTTTTGCATGATGAGTTGGATTCTTTGCTAGTTCTATTAAACTTTGATTATCACATTTGATAGATGTAGTTATTGTTGTCATTTCTCCCATGTCTTCAAGAATGCGACTTAGCCAAATTTCTTCATAGGTGCTATTGCACAATGCCTTATACTTAGCTTCAATTGAGGACATGGAAACAAATGGCTACTTATTTTTCCTCCAAGGTACAATTACATATCCTTTACTGAATCCATATCTAATAGTGAGTTTTCTATTATATGGATCACTTTCCCAATCAAAATATAAATAACCATCTTCCTTCCAAATCTCAATGCCTAAAAAGTGATGCATCTCACTAAAATCCTTCATTTAAAATTCATGTGATAACTACCTTTTAATCTCATCAATCAATTTTTTAGCACTTCATGTTATGATTAAATCATTTTGACATACAATGAAATCAAAGCACCATTCCCATTTCCATATTTCTTTATGTAAAGATGTCGCTCTTACTTTTGATGACTTGACAGCTTGTTTGAGACCATATAATGCTTTCTTTAACCTACACAGAAGATGTTCATGTCCTTTCTTTACAAAACCTTTTCGTTAAACAAGATACACTTCTTCTTTTAACTCGACATTCAAGAATGTTGAATTAAAATCCAAGTGATGTAATTTTCAATTGTACTTAAAAGGTAATGCAATCATTAATCTATTGGTATTAATTTTAGCTACATGTGCAAACGTGTCCTTACAATCTATTCCTTCTTTTTGTGAATACACTTTTGCAACCAATCTAAATTTAAACTTTTCTATACTAACATCATCTTTGAAATTACATTTGAACAACCATTTTGAGACTATAGTAATTTTATTTTTAGGCCATCTTGTAAGTTCCCAAGTTTCATTTTTCATTATAGAATTATACGCCTCTTTCATAGCATTCTTTCATTCCTTAGATGTTTTTCTTGGTCAAATTCCAGAGGTTCTTTTGCACTCATTACATGACTCATCATAGCATAATATTTATACTTGATAGGTGTTTGAATTTTCCTTGTTGATCTTTGCAGTGACTCATTGCTCTACAAATTTGCTCCACTCTTTCTTGGTATACCTTATCTCCTTGTAGCTTCAATGTCATCGTATTTATGATTCTTCGATTTCATCTTCTTTTGCACTTTTAATGCCTTGTTTAGGAAGTTTCCATACATCTTGGTCATCTTATTTTTGAACCTCATCTTCATACTCATGAAATATAAAATCTCTACTTGTAAGGAATGGTGAGGAATGGGATCATAAATTTTGCAAGATTTATGGTCATCAAAATAACCAATGAAGATAAATTTGATCAACTTTGCATCAAGTTTAATTCTACCTTCCTCTTAAATGTGGGAAAATGCTTTACTCCCAAAAATATCAAATTATTAACAATCAGATTATAACCATTGTATGCTTCTTAAAGAATTTTATTATCTAAAAATTTGATTGGACTTCTAGTTTTTATATACACATTAGTACTCCTTGCTTCATTGCCTAAAATATTAGAAATTTTCTTACCTCTAATCATGCTCTGAGCACAATCAACCAAGGTTTTATTTCTCCTCTTATCCACACCATTTTTCTAAGGAGTATGTGAAAGTGTGCATTGTTTGTGAATCGAATTTTCCTTGCAATATTTGATGAAATATCCTCATGTGTATTCTCCTCCTTGATCTCATATGTGGATCTTGATGTGTTTTCCCATATTATTTTCAACCATGTTTTAAAACTCTTCGAAATATTCAAACCCATAAATTTTATTTTCTATTAAATGAACCCATGTAAATATTGTTCTATCATCAATGAAGATAAGAAAATAAGAAGATCCCCCAAGTGATGTAGTTTGCATTGGCCCACACACATTAGTATGCACCAATTCAATAATTTATCTTTTGCTTTTATTTATAATTATTAGAAACTCATTCATATGTTGTTTTCCCACTACACAAGCATCACACTCAACATGTTCATTCTTAAAAACCGGAAGACCCTTCACCATCTCTTTATTTTGAAGTAAAAATAGATCTTTAAAATTTAGATGACCATACCTTACATGTCATAGTACTTCTATAGATGTAGTTGTTAATGACAACAATTGATGTTCCTTATGAATAACATCAAGTTTGTAGAGGCCTCCCACTATAATTCCTTATGTTATAACTTTGCAGTAATTGTGTATGCCCCTCACAAGGAAACATGACTTCACAAATTAAACTTTTAACTGTTGATCTATAATTGTTGAAATTGAGATTAAATATTTCTTAATCCTTGGCACATACATAGCATTCATGATTTGTTTCACATGACCACTTGGAAAAGTCACACATGCATCACCATAACATTTTATTTCATGACATTTGTCATCACCTAGATGAATTTTTTCACCATTAGTTTTCTCATGATAAGTTTCAAACCAATATCTATGGCATGTCATATGAATAAAAGAACCTAAATCTATAATTCATGCATTACAATAATATCTCATATGAATCAAATAACCTGGATCTATAAATCATGCGTTACAATAATATCTTTCTCCTGGAAAAGTTTCATATGAATTAAATAACTTGAGACTTTTGAGATCATCACTTAGTGTTGCTTCTCGATCAACAAAATTCCCTACATGTCTTGTACATTTAGATTCATGAAACTTCTTTTTCCTACAATCCGTACCATAATGTCCTAAGTTACCACAATATTAAAATGAATTGTTCTTCCTCATGCTTATATCTATCCTTAGTGATGCCCCACCTTTATATAGTTTTACATGAGACTTGTCGAGCCAACATTCTTTTCCCATGGATTTCCTTTGTATGCAATTTTGGCATTGGCCATCAATGTCAAATATAAAATTTGAAACTTGTTATAAATATTCTTCCTTGTCAAATCATAAAATGAAGGTGTTTTCTCTCTTGCTGCAAGACTGGTGATAAATATGTGATATTCATCTAACATACCACTCAATGTAACAGTACGAAAATCGGTGATTGATATATTCTCTCCAATATCACTTAGTTTATTGTTAAGTGCTTTAATTATAAATAGAAAATTACTAATATTTTCATTTTCCTCCATTTTTATTGAGAGAAGTTTTATTTTTAAAAACAAAACTTGGTTTGTATTTTTCATCTCATACAAAACTTTAAGTACCTCCCATGTTTCTTGGGCCATTTTCACTCCCTTCCATGGGAAATAATGTATCTTTTAATAATGTATCTTTTACAAACATTCTTAAGAGAACCATTGCCTTGTTTTCTCTTCTCTCCCAATCTTGAACTAACATTGTTGAGGTTGTTAGCTTGACTTCATCTCCACACGCAATTGACCGAACATTAAACCCTTGCATTACGGTGATTAAGGTATGCACCATAAATTTTTAATTTACATAATTCCCCCTCTAATTTATCTAATTCATTTAAATAGGATTTTATCAAAAAATTTCACATCTTTGTGAAGCACAATATAAAATACCAGCAATCTTTCAGATCAATCAACCAATAATTTTCTTAAAAAATGATTGAGTATTCCTAAAAGACTTTAGTTTGTAACATATTACTTTTGAAAGTGGTGTCTTATTTTAATTTGATGGAGTGTGATGCCAATTTTGACACCAGTGTACGAACCAAATGCTAGCACACATGGTTAGTCTTCCCCGCTACACACAAATATACTATCTTATCACTTAAATACTAAAATCTCAAGGATTGGAATCAAATTTTCCTTACCATTTTACAAAGGAATGTAATGTCTATCACATTATCACATGTCCGAAAGTTTTTCTCTGAATCCCAGATCTCCTCCAACCTTCACAAACTTCTCTTGTGATCCCCTGCTCATCTATTTCATCCGTTCTCCTCTCTCGGTGTGGTAACTCACCCATGGATTTTCTCTCATGGATTTGCACTACAATAACTAGGACGAATTCTCCTTCACAACGCTCTAGAAAGGCTTCTTGTATTTGTTGGTGGCTCTCTAATCAATATGCCCAATAGAAGATCGCTACTCCAAAACCTCTCACAACCTCTCACCTTAACTTTGATACCAAAATAGAGAATGAAAAACAATGCAATGGAGTCTTACGAAAAAGGTGAGACTAATTTTTCTCACCACTACATTTTAATTGATCATAATAATGCATACATATATATATATAAGATTAAGAAATAGTGAAATTCTCTTCGATAATTGATGTAGCATAACTAGCAATATTGATTGTGTAATTACCAACATAACAACTTGTTAATAATTCAATTTTTATTGAATTATTTCTATAAAAAAATACATTTTGCATAATATATAATGAGATTTATAATTAAATTATAAGAGAGTACATTTACATTTTAATTTTAAGAGTATGTATCTTTTATATAGAGTCACTTTAAACTTTCAATATTTTTCACATTTGTATTAGAGTGATCTTTATTGATGTTTGATATGGTGCACTCAAATTGTCCCATATCAATTGAATTTTGGCAGATGAAAATTTGTTGAAATGATAGTTCGCATAGCTCAAATTGTAATTTTGAGCATCTAGGTATATTTAGAGTATGTGAATTAGTCAAAGATTGTAGTTTTACAAGAAATTGAAAAATCCCATCAAAATTTGATTATGGGGGAAAACATTGCATTAACAAGAGGATATCATGCCCCATATCCTAAGCTATCCTTATCAAATTCAATGATATTCAAAATAACTCATTTTAAATCTAATTATCCCTAAAGGTTAGCTCAATTGATCTAGAGCGAAACTTGTTGTTGAGCATAAGTTTGACTCTCTTGATTCCTCTGAGCCTAAGTACATTTCCTAAAAAAATTACTTGAAGTGTGTTAGTAGGGCACGTGTCGTGTTATCAAACTACTACCACTATAACTACACACATGACAACACAACCCCTCATACAACACACAAGATGAATGAATGATTTCAAATCCATGACTTCACATAACAAAGTGTCTTAACAATACACTGCATCACCTACTATTCTACACCACCCTGAGAGTTGTCATGAAGTAAATAAAATTTCAAATTTTAAAATATTAACATTGTTTTAAAATTAAAAAACATTATTATTATAATTAAAAATATATATAATATTATTTTAATTTTAATATCTTTATATACATAAAACACTTGTCCAAACAATTTTTCATAATTATTTTTTAAAATAATTTTATTAAAATTTATCTTTACAATTTCTTTTATAATGAGTGGACTCAATCTTTAGATCTTATTTCTTATCAACTAAACAACTTTAAACTTATGATAATCAATAAGCACTCAATAAGAAAGATATATAAATAAAATATATATATCATAGGTTCTTAATTAAATTCAACAATAATAAAAATCCTCTTGGATGTATAATCTTTATAGGAATATATATTATTGGATCTCAGTTAGATATTGTAGCATATGCGACCAGGGATCAAAATTGAGCCAGTCACATACCGTCAAACTCCTTCAAACATGTCACAAAAGTAGAATTAAAAAAATAATTATTAAAAAAAATGTTTATGTTTACTAATTTTTTGAGAAATGCGAATAAAATTTTAAAATTTCATATGAAGCGTGATTGTATAAAATGTTTATCATCGCAATTTGGTCAGTAATGATGAATCATTATCCCAAGCATATACTCACAGCTCATTGTCAAGGCCTGCGCCTTCACCTGTGAGTTTGTGTCGTCACTGTCGCGCCTTCCCCTGAAACTGGTTCCACTTGTTCCATCGCAATTAATGAATCCATCATCCACATGAATCAATCACACCTGTATGCAAAATATAACAGAAAATCAACAATCTTCGCTCAGATATACTCATTTTGAGGAAGTCATTGGCGTTATATCATTTTCAAACAGTCATAAGTAAAGTTAGGTTATGGCTTTTGCTTAATCCAATGGCTAGTGGGAACCTGTTTTTAGTTCAGTATGAATGATATTTACTTTTTTTTATTTCTCTTATTTGGTATTACGAATCCAAGGTTTTGATCACATGGACCCTTAGTTCCACAAAATTTACATTTGGGAGGCCACAAAGTGGTTTTCTTTGGTGTCCACGGGCTATCAAGAAATGAACTGCTTCAAATGGGTGAATTGGATGTCGTAGACTCGTTGATTTTCATGAATTGGGTGTGAGAGATTTGTTGGTTTTAGGAATTGAGTGTGGAATATTTATTGAGTTTCTAAGTTGAGTGCCAGGGATTTGTAGATTTTGTGAATTGTGGTTTTGTTGAAAACGTGACTTTGTAGGAATAAGTATTTGGGGATGTGAGAATTAAGAGGTCTAGAGGTTTATCAGTTTCTTTCAAGTGATCGAAGAGAAGAATACAATGTTTTCAATCTCTTTGCATCTCCCATTATTTCCTATGCCCATTATTTGCTTAGGTAGAAAAAGAGATCATTATTTCTCCTATATAATATCCATTTCTCCTCACATGTATGTAAATGATATAAAACAATTTACAATTATATTTGTTTGATTCGAAAGGATACACTTGAAATTTATAATTAGACATGATCAAATCAAGTTTCATTGTTTTGTTTTTTTTTAAATATCTAGGGAGGAGTCTCATTATTGTTTTATAAGTTGCAAATATGTTTTGGGTTTTTGGTTGTTATTTTTCCTTTTCTTATTGGTTTCAAATTTTGATACCATTTGTAACATTTGTAAGTGTACACATATTCATAAGAATATTTCTTTACAAATAAATTTTGATAAAATTGAAAAAAATTTATTTGAATTAGTTTTTTTGGGATTTTCTCAAGATAAATGGGAAAGTGGCACGAGATGTTTTGTTCATAAGTCTTGGTTGAGTTAGGATTAGAACATAAGACTTTATCAATACAAAATTGGTGTAATGTTCATTTCCAAATGATCACTCGAGGAGTTGATGAAATATCTTAAGTGATTCTTGTAGGATATAGTTAGGGAAAAAAGGGAATTAATTAATTATTTGTTGTCGTCGAGACAAAAAAAATCCTTTTAAAAAAGTGACATTGAGTAATTGAGTGAAAAGGTGTTTTAAGTGACTTTGAGCTTATAAAGTCACTTGACTTTATTAAAAGGGTAAAAGGGTTGGAAAAAAAGTGAACGAGTAATTAAAAGAGGAATTAGGCCTCTCTCTCACATTATGCATTATTATTTTCTAAAAATGAAATTGAGGAGCTCTTGTGGATTTCGGCTCTTGAGACGAAAAACCCTAGAGAAGAAGATTAGTTTTTTGTGGTGAGACCATCCACCCTAGATGATTGTGGAAGAAATATCATTCAGATCTTTCATTGTGCTTCATTGTGGCTAAGTTCTCATTACTTGGTAGTTATTCTTTCTTGGGTAGAGACTGATTTTGTTTGTGGAAAGCGAGTTGGGTTTTGTGGCTACATTCTTTTGTGGTAGGCTAAATATTTCATCTTGTTGTTTGAGTGTAATTTTAGTGGGAAGAGCTATTATTGTTGGGTCATATTTGTCATCTATAGGCTATTTTTTCTGAAGAGGGGTCACATCTTTGTAGGGGAAAAATTAATCTATTGGTTGGATCATTTTTCCTATTGTAGAAGGGCCAATTTCTGGTTGTAGGTGGTTGAGTTCACTTATTGGGTTGATTTCAGACTTGTTGGGACTGTGTTTCAACTTGATGGGTTGAATATTACTTGTTGGGGCCAATTCTTATCTCTTGCAGGTGAATAATATCCATGTTGAGCCAAGTTTAGATGACAAGGAGTCGATTTACTTAAGGGGGACTTGAATATTCATTATGCATTAGATTTCAGAGTGCAAGGGACTCTTTTTCATCAAAGTAGTGGGATTTACAACTGTTGTTTCATCCTTAAGTTCATCTTCAGCACCAACCAACTTATCATTTATTGCCATTATTTGTGAAGACAATATGTGAGTTATTTTATTTATATATCAGCTCATAAATTAAGGATTGATTAAGCAGGAMGACTTATTCTATCGATTGTTGTTTGATTGAATCTCTATTATTCTAGTTATTCTTGTTCCATTGTAGTTTTGTTGAAAATGTGCTTGATTTTGTAGGAATAAGTATTTGGGGATGTGAGAATTAAGAGKTCTAGAGGTTTATCAGTTTCTTTCAAGTGATCGAAGAGAAGAATACAATGTTTTCAGTCTCTTTGCATCTCCCATTATTTCCTATGCCCATTATTTGCTTAGGTAGAAGAAGAGATCATTATTTCTCCTTTATAATATCCATTTCTCCTCACATGTATGTAAATGATATAAAACAATTTACAATTATATTTGTTTGATTCGAAAGGATACACTTGAAATTTATAATTAGACATGATCAAATCAATTACATGTAAATGATATAAAACAACTTACAATTATATTTGTTTGATTCGAAACGATACACTTGAAATTTATAATTAGACATGATCAAATCAAGTTTCATTGTTTTTTTTTATTTAAATATCTACGGAGGAGTCTCATTATTGTTTTATAAGTTTCAAATATGTTTTGGGCTTTTGGTTGTTATTTTTCTCTCTTATTGGTTTCAAATTTTCATACCATTTGTAAGTGTACACATATTCATAAGAATATTTTTTTACAAATAAATTTTGATAAAATTGGAAAAAATTTACTTGAATTGTTTTTTTTGGATTTTCTCAAGATAAATGGGAAAGTGGCACGAGATGTTTTGTTCATAAATCTTGGATGAGTTAGGATTAGAACCTAAGACTTTATCAATACAAAATTGGTATAATGTCCCTTTCCAAATGATCACTTTAGGGGTTGATGAAATATTCTAAGTGATTCTTGTAGGATATAGTTAGGGAAAAAGGGAATTAATTAATTATTTGTTGTCGTCGACACAAAAAAAAAAAAAAAAATTAAAAGTGACATTGAGCAATTGAGTGAAAAGGTGTTTTAAGTGACTTTGAGCTTATAAAGTCACTTGAATTTATTAAAAGGGTAAAAGGGTTGGAAAAAAGTGAACGAGTAATTAAAAGAGGAATTAGGGATCTCTCTCACATTATGCATTGTTATTTTCTAAAAATGAAATTGAGGAGTTGTTGTGGATTTCGGCTCTTGAGACAGAAAACCCTAGAGAAGAAGATTAGTCTTTGTGGTGAGACCATCCACCCTAGATGATTGTGGAAGAAATATCATTCAGATATTTCATTGTGCTTCATTGTGGCTAAGTTCCCATTACTTGGTAGTTATTCTTTCTTGGGTAAAGACTGATTTTGTTTGTAGAAGGCGAGTTGGGTTTTGTGGCTGCATTCTTTTGTGGTAGGCTAAATATTTCATGTTGGTGTTTGAGTGTAATTTTAGTGGGAAGAGATATTATTGTTGGGTCATATCTCTCATCTATAGGCTATTTTTTCTGAAGAGGGGTCACGTCTTTGTAGGGGAAACATTAATCTATTGGTTGGATCATTTTTCCTATTGTAGAAGGGCCAATTTCTGGCTGTAGGTGGTCGAGTTCACTTATTGGGTTGATTTCAGACTTGTTGGGACTGTGTTTCAACTTGATGGGTTGAATATCACTTGTTGGGGCCAATTCTTATCTCTTGCAAGTGAATAATATCCATGTTGAGCCAAGTTTAGATGATGATGAGTCGATTTACTTAAGGGGGAGCTGAATATTCATTATGTATTAGAGTTTAGAGTGCAAGGGACTCTTTTTCATCAAATTAGTGGGATTTACAACTGTTGTTTCATCCTTAAGTTCATCTTCAGCACCAACCAACTTATCATTTATTGTCATTATTTGTGAAGACAATCTGTGAGTTATTTTATTTATATATCAGCTCAGAAATTAAAGATTAATTAAGTAGGAAGACTTATTCTATCGATTGTTGTTTGATTGAATCTTTTTTATTCTAGTTATTCTTGTTCCATTTTATGCACCAAATATTTGTAAAAGGTTTGCAAACTATTTGTAATAACTTCTACACTAGTAAAAACATAAAAACACTACAACAATAAACTGTTTGATGAAATGTCTACACAACAAAACAAAATAAAAATCCAAAAAAATTTAGTGGGGAAATTACACTCGTATCAGAGCCTCAATCCTGATAGCCTTAGGGGGTTTCTTGTTTCATGATGAGTGGAGATGGTGACTATATCAAATACATAAGTAGAAGGCAGCGAGGTGAAGAAAAAATATCTCAGTCATATTTAGAACAAGAGGACCAATCGGAAGAAAAGAAAGAGGTAGACACAGGGGAAAGAAATGAGACACTTGAGGACAGTGCCATGCATATCATAAATGATTTGGCCAAGGGGTGAAAACAAATGGTACACCTCATGACACAATTAATTTCCAACACTCAATAAAATCAAAACCATGCGGGTAACAATGATGCAAGGGGTTCCAATGGGAACTAGAACCATGTGGGAAACAATTGTTCAAGGGGTACTAATGGAAAAACCATCAATATTACCAAAAAAACAAAAATAGGAAAACCAATAGAATGATTCCTAGACCTCTTTTACCTAGGTGCTTGGGGGATTAGAAAACAGGAAATCAAGGGTGGCAAAGACACGGTGAAACCATTGATGATTATTGGAGGGAGTATTAGGCTCATGGTGAGGAGTTCCAGGAAGCCATTTCATTACAAGAATAATGTAATGTCAAGTAGAGGATTAGACCAAGGGATGTCAACAGGGGTCAACAAAACATTGATCTCATGCAAAAGGTTGGAAATTTATCCATTGCTTCCTTTGATCGTTTTAATGAGTGCACATCTAGAGCATGGGTTCATAAGTTGGACACATAATCCCAAATCAACCCTATGACAAAGGTATAAGACATTACATTCACTACCTTGAATTTAGATGGAGAGGATCATGACTGGTGGTACCATGGATTAGTCACTATTGGACATGCGAGCATTACTTCCTATCTAGACTTCACATAGAGGTTGATGGATCGTTTTGACAAAAAGGATCCAGAAATACATTTGAGAGAGTTAGCACAACTCCAACAAGTTGGGACACCAGATGCCTACATTACATAGTTCCAGAGGCTTGCAGTCGTGGTGATATACATGTGAGTAGAGGCTAGTGATGTTGTTCACTAAGGGTTTGTCCAAGCCACTATGTGGTTGGTTGAAATCCCTCAAACCAAAGACTCTACAATATTCCATCATCGGGACATGGGACATGGAGGATGTGGTCCCAAAGAACAAAAAATTATACAAGCCTTTCATTCCCCAGAAAATCAAAGATAAGAAACATTTTAAGAAAGAGTGCTCTAGAAAGGAGAAGTTGGATGAGGAAACTCATAATGAGTTGATAAAAAATAACTTTTGCTTCAGTTGAAAAGAACCTTGGGATCCAGGACACATGTTCATGGGGAAAGGGAAAGGAACACTCTATAGAGGTGCACACAAACAATGATAAGGAAGAGGAGCAAGTTACATAGGAACGAGGAAATGAGTAGGGTGGCTCGAGTGATGAGAAACCTCGTTTGGAGGCTAAGTGTGTGATTATCTCCACTCTATCATACACCCCTAGATACCACAATTTCAGAGTTATATGACTACTATGGGAACAACATGTCACAATTTTTATTGTTGGTGGGGCGAACCACAATTACTTCATTGATGCAACATTTGTGGCTAGGAGATGCATGGCTACAAAGTACTTTGAGGTGTTCAACATGGTTGTGGCTAATGGATTTAAGGTGACATGAATACATATTATTTTGAGGTTGGCCATGAAGTTAGGTAACTATAACTTAACCGATGATTTTTATGTGGTTGATTTGGTGGAAACCAATATAGTCTTGAGTGTTCATTGGCTTCATTCCTTGGGGGAAATTACAATGAATTTCCAGTAAATGAAGATGAGGTTCAACAAAGAAAATGACAAGAAGGTTTTTCTGAGGGGCGTGTCAAATGATAGCCCTAAGATTGCATCAACCAAAAGTATGGAGGCCATCTTCAGGAATGAAGACATAACATGTGTAGTCGAGTGCTTGATTACATCTCAAGAAAATGAAGAGGGTCCACAACATCATCATGCAGATAATCAGGCATTGTTGAGTAAGCATGAAGAGGTTTTTGGCCAAATACCTCCAGGGAGACCAGGTGACAGGGGATTTGAGTACACCATTGAGTTGGAGGAGGGATAAAAACCCATGATCTCTACTCCCTACAGGAATCCAAAGAATTCAAAGATGAAATTGAGAAGGTTATTAACAAATTGTTGGAGATGGGACACATTAGACCTAGTTCTAGTCCATTCACTTATTTTGTAGTGCTGGTGAAAAATAAGGATGGCACCATGAGTATGTGCATTGACTATAGAGCCTTGAATAAAAATATTATCAAGAATAGGTACCCTATCCCCAGGATCGATGATATTTTGGATGAGTTGCATGGAACAATGTATTTTTCAAAGAATGATCTTCGATTGGGGTATCATCGGATCAAAGTCAGAGAGTAGGATATCCATAAAACTGCTTTAATGTGACATTATGGGAATTATGAGTTTATGGTCATGTCATTTGGTTTCACCAACACACCAACTCCATTTCAGTCTTGCATGAACCACATATTCAACAAGAAGTTGAGGAAGTTCTTGTTGGTGTTATTTGATGATCTTTTTATATACAACAGGACATGGGAGGAGCCCCTGGATCATCTACATGATATTTTGATCATCATGGAGGATCAATCATTGTATTCCAAGGAGTCAAAGTGTGATTTCGGCATGACAAAGATCTTATACTTGGGTCAGGTGATCAATTCCTAGGGTGTACAAGTACATAGGGAGAAGATTCATTCCATATTGCATTGGACACTACCCAAGAAACTTACACAATTACATGGATTCTTCAGGATATGCAGCTACTACCAATGCTTTGTAAGGGGATTCTCATATTTGCCTACACCACTCACATATATAAAAAATAAAGGGGCATTCAAGTGTACATAGGAGGCCCAAAAGACATTTGACAGGATGAAGGAAGTGATGAGCACTTGTCCAATTTTATCACTTCCATATTTCACTCAGCCCTTTGTTCTTGACTTTGATACATCAGATTAGGGAATAGTATCACTTATGATACATCATAGACATACGAGAGCTTATGAGATAAGGAAACTCACAAATTCATAAAGGCTCTGCTCCATTTACGACAAGGAAATGCTCACCATCATGCATGCCTTGGTGAAATTTAGATAATACTTCTTAGGTGGAAAATTTTTGGTTAAGACTAACCACGACAGTTTGAGACACTTCTTAGGGAAGAAGGACTTAAATGAGAGGCAATAAAAGTGGGTCAAAAAAATGCAATCATATCACTTTTACATTGATTATGTGAAAGGGTAGAAAACTGAAGTTGTTGATGCTCTCTCTAGGAAACCTAAGATATGTTCACTTGCAGAGATTTCATCTCACCGGAAATATCATGTCTTGGTAGAGTATTCCAAGAATAAATTAGTTGGTGAGTTGATAGATTGCAACATACAATATGACAAGTACAAAATGGTTGATGACATCATCTACTACAAGGACCACATATACTTAGTCCCTGAATCTATACTGAAGGAGAATATTATGAGGTCTATGCATGATGCACCTCTAGTAGGCCGTTATGGGTACTTTAAAAATTATAGGAAGATCAGGGAAATGTTCACTTGGAAGGGCCTCAAAGATGATGTATTGTATTATGTTCTAGTGGTCCGAGATTGGAATTTTTGTAACAGGGTCATCCAAGAGTACCTTAATAGGTGGAAAGATTTTCTATTAGAGGATTCCATGTGTGAAAGCGACCAGATCTTGCATCATCCTAACTTGTAGTTGCTTGAGGACAAGCAATTTCATGAAGGGAGGACTGTAATGTCCCTTTCCAAATGATCACTGAAGAGTTAAGGAAATAGAGAAAGTGATTCCCTTAGGCTATAGTCATGGAAAAAAGGGAATTAATTGATTATTCGATGTCATCGAGGAGAAAAAAAACAATCTTCTTAAAAAGTGACATCAAGCAATTAAGTGAAAGGGTGTTTTAAGTGACTTTGAGCATATAAAGTCACTTTACTCTATTAAAAGGGTAAAAGGGTAAGGAAAACATTGAATGAAGAATTAAAGGAGGAATGAGGGTGCCCTCTCTCATTATTTGTAATATCCCCAAAAATATTAGATTATTAAAGTCTAAGTGTACTTAGGAATAAATTTCCATTTTTGGAAATTATTTGCCATTTATGGAAAATCCAAATTTGGAATTTTATTATTGTAATTAATTATTTATAACTATTAGGAAAAGATTTTACTTAACCAACTAACTTATTTGATTGTGATAAATGTAAAAGAAAAACCTTTTTATAAATTAAATGTTGGAAGACAAATGGAACAGACAGGTTAAAAATAGCTGACAATGACTCCATGAGTGGGGAATATATTTGAGTTGCCTCAAGGTTGATTTTTACTAGTGGAAAATGTGGTATTTGACCACTAGCAACCACTAAAAATCAATGATTTGTAAAGTTGTGAATTTCCCAAGGAGGGAAGGAATGACCTAGGCAAAATATGCATATAAATACAACATATGGAGGAGGCAGGACACTACTTAGAATGTTGGAGAAAGGAAACTACTTCTTGTTATGAAAACTATTAGTGTGAGGCAAGGGAATTTCCGATCTATAGAAGGTAAATGTAGCAAAGGAGGATCATCTTAGTTTTCCCTTATGGAATCATGGTCAGGCTAGGGGGTGAACAGAGCAAGTAAACTTGGTTGTTCTGTTCTACGGTTGGGTGGAACGTGGCTGTTCCATTTGTGTCCCACCATCATATTTTCAGATATGTACCTTAAATTGCATTCTTGTTAATATTTTGTTGATTATTATTTGTCAGGAATGAGATTCTTTATGTGATGATTGTATATACATATATATATGTGTGTGTGTGTGTGTGTGTGTGTGTGTGTGTGTGTGTGTGTGCTCACTTGACATAAATAGTAGAACTACTATATGTTCTATTTAATCATGAAATATGGTTATACATATATAGATAGTTATATATACATATATTTGTAATCATACATAAAGAAAAGAAAAAACTATTGTGTGTTCCTAATAATAATTATGTAGGGTTATGCATATATATAAATGGTTGTGTATACTTATATATATGTGTTCATGCATAAAGGAAAAGTAGAACTCCTACTATGTTCTTATTAACCATTGAAACATAGATACATTGAATTGCTATTTCAAATCTATACAAGTACCATAAACAATAGATGGAACGAATAACAGTTCTCATATATGTTTACATATTCTTTATGTTTACAACCACAGAAAACAGTGATTCAATAGTCAACAAATGCATGGTATAGTAGTTGTTACATTCAATGAATATTGTTCAAAATGGTTTCAAATCACCTCTGTATTCAAGTGAAAATAATTACAAACAATCATGTGTGTCTATTTGAGATGATTCAAATTATTACAGTGACCATAGGCCAAGAATCCATTACCACTTGTAGACAGAATCTAGGAAGACTTGCATAGGTTTGTACACCTAGATCAGAACTCGAATACCTTTTCGAGTGGGAGGGCTTCCTTGATCCGCTTCCCTCGATTGTATAAACCTGCAGAGAATAAAGGATGAGGGTTTAGTAAACTGAACTAGTAATTTTAAATGGAAATTAATTATAACGCGTGAGACGAAACAATACTTAGCTTGATTTTTAACGAAGAAATATACCACCACTTCCGCTTATGCGATAATCTGTCCATGGCCCAAAGGGGGAGGAGTATACCCAAAATCAGTTGATGGGTACCCTCACAAAAAAAAACAGGGCCCCATCATTAATTTAATGTAACTGTAATAATGATTTTGTATATACAGAGCATAAGTTATAATTTACACAGTGTTAAAATAAACACACATAGCATAGTTGTGAAACCCCACAGAGGGTAAACAATGACTTTGCATACATAGAGAATTGAGTTATGAGTTACCAAAGGATTGATATTTGTACATGCAACATATTAATGAATTTCCATAGAGGCAAATCAATTGCAGATCAAAGGATTTAGACAGAGTAAGAATAATGTTCTACCATATTTCTATGTATAAACTAGAGGTAAATTACGAATTTATATATAAAACACAGAGGGAAATTTACGAACAGAGGTTCGGGATTGATGTATATATATGTAATTATGCTATATAAAATACAAGTGAAATTGAAGAACAAAGGGTTGATACATATTCATTATACAAACACCAACTGTAAACTACTAGCAGAGGGTTAATTGTTTCCCTATAGATATTATTGTGTGGATCTCAGAAGCTAACTCGTGAACATCGGATTCACTATTGCCTCTCGCATAGAGTGTGAGTTACAAAATACCCACAGAAGGGTTGTTGCCACACTTTTATGAAAATATATTTACGAATTTACACATAGTGGTAAATGAAAATACACAGACCACATATACAAGTCCCATGGAGGGTTTATCTTATGAATATATATTCGCACAGAGCTAAATTATGAATTCCATGGTGCGGTAACATAAACACACAGAGCGACTCTAGTAAGAATTATAAACTATACATATTCTTACGTAGAGTATCCATATAACTACCCAAAACATATTACAATCTACACAGGGTTAACATCTTTCACGGTGTTTAAATTACAGGATTTTCCCCTGAAAAAAACAAATAGATATGGATAAATGGTAGGGTTAACAATGCTATAACAATGGATATAGGAAAATGTGAAAGGAATAAAAATAGCTACCTGTCGAAATGTCTTCGACCACTAAATAACCATAAGCAATGATAGACTAGAAGAGCATCAATCAACCCAAGAATACTACAACCCCAGTCCTGAGAGATTTAAACTCAGAGGAGCCCAAGAGGAACACCTACGGAGGTGAGATACCAATACATTGCTAACCCTCAACAGTTCCCAAACATGTTTTAACCACGAATTATAGAATATTGAAGAAAATAAGTTCTTTCTTACTTTGCGCAGAGAGGAACCCAACTGGTGTTCTGATGCAGACCCCCTACCTCAGCAGGGTTCTGCGAGCTCTGGGTCTCTAGATCGATCTTCTTCTGAGCCGAAATGGCTCTTCGAACTCCTTCTACAACCCCTTGAACGAATCCATGGGCCCCTTTAATTCCCTGGCACATGCTTTGAGAAAACATATGCACATGCTCAGCTTTCAGTGCTCTTCTCTATTCTAAACCAACACACCTTTCACGTTTCAGGGTTTTCGGACTCCTGCATGCGAGCTCTCCCAGGCTCCTTGTCCCTCCAACTCCCGGTCACCGAAATGTCGAAAAGGGCTTAACGACTCTAGGTCCTCCCTTAGCCTCTATCCATGTGACCACCACTCTATGACCATGTGCTTAATGTCAAAGCATTCCTCTTGTTCTATGTCTTTCAAAATGTCGAAACCCAAAATAGGGCCTTACTCCACAGCTCCTCCCTTAATTCTCTTTTCATATGATCGGGCATGTGACCTAGTGCTATTCCTCTTAATGCTTTTGGGTTTTTGAGATTTGCGATTTCGCGATTCTAGATGCAACGATCCTAGGTCCTTCGAACTCCTGGATCCCGAAATGTTGAAATCTACCCATGACCACGGTCCACTTTTTGGGATTTCATAATTTGCAATTTCGTGATTCTAGTTGCAGGCGATTCTAGGCCCTTCGATCTCCCAGACCCCGAAATGCTGAAATCTCCCCCTTGAGAGATCAACGGTCTAGATTCCTCTTGAACCAACGATCATGATCCAACTGGATTGATGACCCACAACCTTTCGGGATTTTTCCCAAACCTTGACCACTCGCCATGTGTCCTCCTTGATGAACGTTGTCGATCGTTTCGCAATTTTGTGAGATGGGACTTCTTATCTCATGACTCCTTCTCCTCGAACTCTCGGTGTCCAAATCCTAGATGGGCTTGGATCTTTGACACCTGTCCTCCAAAATGGATGGTCTTGATGCTTTCGGGACTTGATGAGTCCTCTCCCTTCTGTTGTTATGAGGTTTAAACCTCGTGCACCTTTTTTGGATCCGACGGCTCACGGTAATTCGACACTTCACCCTCAAAATTTCTATCGTCCATTCTACCCTTCTGTGTGGCTTCCCAGGGATTAAACCCATCGCACCTTCTTCCAAATCTGACAGTTATCGGTCCTTGGTGCTAGATCTGACAACCTAGATCATTTTTCCTGTGCACCTCCCAGGGACTAAACCCCATGCATATATCCTTGATCCAGCGGCTCTCAGGCCACTGCACTCCAGATCCAACGACTGGCGTGATTTCGTGAACCTGGAGTTCACGATGCAACGACTCCAAAATCACTTGCTGATCCAAACCCCGAACTCTGAATTAGTGAAACTCAAGCGTGATATCAACGACCCTTGATGCTTCTCGTCCAATGGTCGCTACTCCTCTTGAGCTTCTGAATGCTAAAATACACTAAGTCTTAACCTCCTCACAGATCTACAAGATCTAATGATCCACGTGATTTCGTCACTTCTCTATAGAGTGTCTCCACTGTCCATACATATCCTCTACTGGGGTGCTTCTAAAGGCTTAAATCCCTCGCAACTTGGTGCGATCCTATGGCTCTCGATATTTTGACACTTCTCCACGAAGTGTCTCCACCATTTTTTTCAACTGCTCTCCTGCGCAACCTCCCAGAGGTTAACCTCTATGTGCCTTCCTCTAGATCCGATGGCTATCGGTTCTTTGCACAAGATCTGATGGCAGTTGTGCTCCCTCCTGAGCTTGAGAACTTATTCCTTCCCCTTGGAATATTTTCTGAAGTTTCAGAGGCCTCAACCTTCGTTCTCGTGTGAGCTCAATTCCTTTGGATCTGGCCTTTGTTCTAGGAATGTTTTCCTTCCTGAACTTCGTTCTCTCGGATATTTAATCCTACACACACTTTGCATTCGAGGATCTCGAATAACTCAGACTCGAGAATTTTTCTTGAAAATAAAACTCCTTACGCCCACCTGGCGTTCTCCTGCTCGACGCACACCTTGCATAACCTATAGAGTATTCAACAACCCTATGAGTGTCTTATCCTCGACACTTATCTTTTCTCAAAACTCGAAATAGAGTTCCCTAGTGCACTCTATGCACTCGCTCAATTCCCTCTTGGCAGAGCTCTACAGAACCTTCAGTAGTTTTGTCTTCCCTGAACTCAAAACAGAGTTCCTTCTTGTGCACTCCTTGCACCTCTACTGATGAAGGTTCAGCGCTATCCCTCTTGAGATTTCCTGAGGTTGTCTCACCTCTGTCAATGCACACCTTGCGGACTATGTGCACTCCTTGCACTCAGAAACTCTAAGACGGGATGAAATTGAAACTTATGAAATACTTCACCAGTTATGCATTTAAACATGAAATGCATAAAAAAATGTAAACATCAAACACACAGTATGCAGGAAAAACTGCTTTTCTATTAATCTGTATGTCTATACAAATGTTTACAAAGACTGGATTGTAACAAGTCTCAACTTTCTCTCGAGACCTCTCTGCTCTGGTCTCTCCTCCTCTCTCTCTACTCTAATTTCTCAATTACAAAATGAGGGATCCCATGAGCTTATCCTCAACCATCGTCTTTGAGCTATCGCTATCATAGAGAGGCTCCTACGGCTACATTACATAAATGGATGCCCAGTCCTGACTACGTCCTCGACTTGTTGCAGGAAACCATTCAACCACTACCTGTACAAAGGCATGGTCTAGCATTAAAAGCCTTACAAAATTTATTGAAATTTTGAATTTCAAAATTGAGAGGGTTGCACCTCTCCCTTTATCCATTAAATGAATGCTAGATGTGTTGTCTGGTTGGCACACTGCTGACATGGATCGATGCTCCTGCATCATGTTCGCCTTCCATATTGTTTACCAAGACCGAGTATGTTTCCAAGTTTGTCGATCACACACAAAGAAGAATGGTACAATTCCAAAGTCAAGATGCATACAACGCAAGGGTAGGTTTTTCATGAATCACATATCCAAATGGAGAAAACGATTAACAGTGGTGACCTCGAAACACTTACAAATGAGGAGTAATGGATGAAGGGAACTCACAGTACCATAGCCATGTGAAGAACTTGGAGATGGCGACCCCACATTGGGCACGCCCGCCTAATTTTCCAAATAAAGAATTACAATACAAACCTTTATCTAATGAATATAACCAATGATAAATTACTGCAGACCGATATGACATCCACCATTAACATG
>ML779409.1:221379-233992 GCA_009831015.1 Picea engelmannii
CTAAAATTGGCCAAGGGATTGAAAGAGAAAAAGATGGAATGGTCAGATTTTAAGAAATATTTCAAGAAGTAATATTTATTAAAAATCTATTATGAGAGAAAAACTAAAGAATTTTATGATCTAAGACTCGGACAAATGACCATGGACGATTTGATAAATTAATTTCTTGAGCTATTGAGATTTGTACCATACATCAAGGAAGACAAAGTAAAAAGACAACGGTTCTTAAATTGTCTACCATAGACATACAAAGACAGAATTGAATTTGACAATCCCAAGACTTTAAGCAAAGTATTTATAAAGGCCCGAATGTGCTATGATCATTACAAACAAAGGTCTAAAATTCCCAAGGCATGGAAGGACAAGAAACGTGACACAATGAATCAGAGGATGAAAGGCTTCCAACCAGCTCATTTTTGGAATATGGGAAAAGTGTTCCAAAAGAAATATTATCATTCCAACCCCTAGAATGCTCAACGGGGGGGCGTAGACTAGTTTAATATCCCAAAAAATAATTAATTATTAAAGTTTGTATTCACTTAAGAATTTTATTTCCGTTTTTGGAAAATTCGTATTTGGAAAATTATTGCCATTTATGGCAATTCTGAATTTGGAATTTGATTAATTGTAACTAATTATTGTGACTGTTGGGAAAATATTTGATTTTCTTAGCCAACTCTTTGACTATGACACATGTAAAAGACAAATCTTTTTATATATTAATTGTTGAAGGAAAAATGGAACAGCCAGGTTGAAAATAGTTGACCATGATTCCATGAGTGGGGAACAGACATGAGTTACCTCGGGGCCAAATTTTACAAGTGGAAAATGAGGAATTTGGTCACCAGTAGCCCCTGAAAATCAAGGATTTGTAAAGATGCAAAAATTCCCAAAGGGGGAAAAAGACCTAGGCACAAGATGCTCATGATATACAACATATGGGAGGAGGCAGGACGTTGCTTAGTATGTTGGAGAAAGGATATCACTTGATGTTATGAACACTATTTTGAGTGTGAGACAACATTATTTTAGATCTAAAAGAGGAATATGGCGAAAGTGGATCATTGGAATTCTCCCTTATGGACTCATGGTCAAGCTAGGGGGTGAACAAAGCAAGTAGTTTGGTTGTTTTGTTCTATGGTTGGTTGGAACTTGGTTGTTCCATTTGTTGTCCCAACACTTTATTCAGATATGTACATCTACTTGTCTCCTTGTTGAATGTTTTTTTGATTGATCGCTAATAGAATGAAATGTATTATAGGGTAATTCCTTACAGGTTGATTTTTTTCATTGAGTAAAGATAAGAAATCTATTGTGAATTTTTAGTTGTTAATAGAGTTGAGTTATGTATATATATATGCATAGATAGTAATATATGTATATGTTGGACTAGACATAAAGAATGTAGAATTGTTGGTTATATTGTGGAAAATTATAAGTGAATACAATATGACTGTGTGTATTTCCATATAATCACATAGATGTAAGTTTGTACATAAATATACATGCAGTAGACCATAATAGTCCTCCTTTTTAAAAGAGAAATTACATTATATATATGTGATGCTCCATATACAAACAATGCTTTAATATTCTACATAACACATGCTATCATAATTGTTTAATCGTGGAATCATATTCAATATAGGGTTTTCCCCTTTTGAATCTGTTTATTCCATTAAGGAATTAAAAATACAAGTAACCAATTTATCTATGAAACCCTGTTTCAAAAAGTTATCATAATAGAGTACCCTAAGGTGGAACCCTGTACCACTAAATAAACAGAACCTTTTGTTAAAATTAGACGCCGAGATATGAAACTTGAATACCTTTTGAGTAAGGTGATCTTGTGGATCCACTTCCTTAGAATGATTAAGTCCTGCAAGGGGAAAATTGTGGATTAGTAAACAGTGTTCAAGAAAAATCAACGAAATTAAACATTGAAGATTCAACACTTAAATAATACTTAGCTTGAGGTTGGTATGGGTGAATTTCCCATCAGTGTTGTTGAAGTGAACTGTCCATAGTCCGAAGGGGAGGAGTGGACCCATAAATATTGACTGATGGGTACCCTATCAAGGAAACAGGGGTCCCATCATTAGTTTTGTAGCTGAAAGAATTAACCAAATGCTCCATAATATAAACAAGCAAGAAACATTGCTAAACATTTAGTACATCTTATAACCATAATGATAAAGTTCACACAGTATAGTGCATATCACATAGAGGCATTTATTGCCCAAATTGGATACTTCGATTACTATTTTTCCTTATGCAGAAGAAGTGAAAATAGACAAGTTCAAACACATAATGCCAGAATAGAGAGCTTAGAGTAAATATTTTAATAGGTTTAAATTTTGGAATAATTACACACAATGGAAGTCTTATGACTATAACAATTCCTTTACAAAGATGAGAAATTTGAATAGATTTAGAGAAATGAATCAGTTACTAAACTTTACACAGTATCAAGAAAACCTTACGACACCCATAGTAAATGGTTTATGAATTTACAACGTTTAATTCAAGTTCATAATAATTCACAGTAAGTCTCAGATACATAACTTTTTGAAGGGCCGATAGTTCGAAGACTCATCACATAATAAAACAGAAATATTAAATATACAACCTATGCCTATAGTGAATTAGCATAAGCGAACCTAGGAGTGACTATAGGAACGAGAGAAAGATTTAACCAAGGGGTTCTCGAGTGAGAGGCATGCCATGAACAACATAAATAAAAACACAATTATAAGTGATAAAGAGAAGATTGAGGTAACGGTCTTGCCAACAAAACCCTCAATACCTTACGAATGTAAGAGATATTTATGACATAATACATAGGGAATAATGATATACAGTTACTGATACAGGACACCATTAGTGGATTTAAGAGTCACTGTAGAAAACCCGAGCAAGTTTTAACCACGAGAGTTTTTGGTGATAGGTATGTCATGCACAGTTTAAGACAAAATAAATACATAAACGATAAGGAAAAGAGTGAAGTCATGGTATAACTTCTTGCAAACAGAACCCTAAAATTTTATTACCAGGCAACTCTTGAACCAGAAAGCTAAAATTGCATGTATAAGCTTCACATGAGTCCCCAATGAAAAACCATGAGTAGAGGGTGGTCACACTCACGGTATCATAATCCGCCACAAGTTGGGGATATATATTATATATAGAATGGATGGAATGTATTCAAATTTTAGTTGACAGCGAAAGAAATACCTCAACCGGGAACCATAGGGAACAGTTGCAGAGACAATCATAAATACGACTGACCCTTCTGAACTACCATATCTACTACAGATATCTTAAGCGATAGAGTTGTTTGTGGACTTACCTGGTAGAGGAAAAAACTAGACGGTGTGCACCTGTTTCTTGCCTTACCCATAGTAGGAAACCTCCATGTCATCGATTTTACACATAGAGAAGCGTTGTAGAGTTTAACATTGGGTGGTTTTACAAAATGCATAGAGCCAAAAGAAAAATGAGATATTACTTACCCATGGAGCTTTAGTATTGAAAATTAATGGCGAGGGGATGATTTGGGTACGTTGGGTATGTGAATAAATGTGGATGGCATACCCAAATTGGTCACAAGAGCCTAGAACCAATATAGTGAAGAACACTCATAACTTTCAACTAGAGAATTAATGATATTTACAGACAAGTCTTAACTTTGCATTCAACTGAGCCCTTAACGATGTTAGTGCTAATACATGTCACTAAGTTGGGTGGAGTTTCATGCTCGACAGTAAGTAGTAGGGTCTGATTCAATACACTACCGGGTCTAGGGTTATGACATGTCATGCCGATGGGATTCCAAACCCTCCACGCTAAAAATTGTTATTCGATCAACCCTGTCATTGTTCAAATGACGTATACTAAGTCCAGTCAGTTACTATGCTATAGTTTTAACGAAAAATGGGCAAGAACGTCCACTACATGTAATAGATAGAATTGCATTATACAGTAAGGGTATAATTGTTATAAGTAGACCCATATATAGTTATATGTGGATAACATTGAAGAGTTTGGGTAAGGTATATGATAGCTTACATATTTGAACTCAAGAAAGACGTTGCCTTGCGTGACTATAGATATAGGTAATATATATATGTCTATATAGAAATATGGTAAGGATTGTATATCCAACAACATTTCTAAACAAGTATTGATACATGGGATATAAAGATATAGATAAGCAAAGAAAACTTAATACGATGTATTTTTTGTGGTAAGTTTTAAATACTCCTTCATTGGATATGAAGTGGAAAATAATAAGTCTTGTTTGAAGGTGGAGTTTTAGTGAAACACTTTGTGGATCCCTTTGATAAATGTATAAACCACTTTAGTCTAGAGTTACTTTAGACTTTATGGACACAAACAGATATAACCATTTCATGGATAGTCTAAACCTTAGAAAGTGTTATCATATGTACTGAATTATTGTATTAGACACAACTTCATGGAAAGGTTAACTACCTTGTCTTTATTCGCTTGTAACTACAAATAGGTATATGTCGTATTCCAATAGCGACGATTATAGTTTTAAACCAACCAAGTATAGCAGAGTAAAGAAGATTTAATGCACCGATGAAATTTTTTTTATTGGTAAATTTGGGTACATTACATATGGTATCATACATAAGGTTACAAAACTTGGACCTCAAAGCAGGGCCAATATTTTTGTTTAGTACATGCTATTTTCTTTAATGAAAAACTAACAAAAATGCTTATTGATACAAACATAAATTTTTTGTTCTTCTGTGATAATGGAAGCACAAAATGAAGATGATATCAGACTTGAGGAGAATCTCGATCAAGGACCTCCTAGAGAACCTGGGAAGAATAGTGAAGGAAGTTCAACCACCCAAGTTCTAGAAACAATGAGGAACCTTATCGTGGAACTGCAAGCTTTTGAGGAAGATAATGAGAAACTGAAAAAGTCACATGAAGACAAGCAGGAAATAAATGAAGTATTGTTGCGTAGCATAGTAACTGTAACGCCCTCCTCGTTACGTCAACAACTCTCATCACAGGTACAAAATTTTTTATTTTTTATTTTTTTTGGTGTGTGCGCACGTGTAGAAGTATCAGACACACTTGACTCTAAGTCACCACCCGACAATCAACAAGGCGCAACCACGATGTTCATCACAAAATGACTGAAGTCACACAACAAGTAACTGCAAGACATACACGACCATAGACATAAGGTGCACAACGCAACATTTAACGACATACTGGGTCATGCACAGTACAAACACCGAGGGAAGAATCCAGAGTAGTAGATCTTACTATTTCTGCACAGGAAAGGAGGGCGTTTAGTCTTAGTTTGCTGCTCCGGAGAGAGAGAAGGTCAAATAGGCTCCTGGCTGACTGCTTAGGTAGAAACTATTAATCTCCGTTCGGTGTGTCGCAACAGTGGAAACCCTGCCTTTAAAGGGCCCGAGACTCTTGATACGGCACAGGATTCTTACACAAAATATTCACACACACAAACATATGTACTAAGGTTACATGGGGGTGTCTATATCCCGCCTGACACAAGCAGACCAAGCAGTAGAATGCTCTCAACCAAGTATAACAACAACCAATGACAACCACTAACTCTACGGACGTGCAAGTCCGAGGGACTCCGACCATGACTAATCAATGTTAAGACAAGATATTCCTACGACTCAAGGCATTAGTACTGGCCCAATATTCCATTTGAACTCCATTAGTAGACGAGATACCCAGTCCAACCGTAACAAAAAGTAAGTTTAAGTAATTGCAGTTTCCCAATCCCAATTTTAGTAATTCAAGGTACTTGGTTCAAGGACCTTATATTTAGTCATCAATAACTGAGGATTCAATCGTATTAAGATAAGACCACAATGCCATTATTTTTCCATAAAACACTTAACACTAAAAATTRCACTTTAATTTATATTGACATACATTACCCTTACATAAATCAACGATATAATACAAGACCTTAMTCCTTACACATCGCCATGACAATAATTTACAGTCAGGCRCCCAGGGCCATGACACCATGTTACCATAACTTTTGCAAATTGAAGGCAATCAACATTATATGTTATCTAACCCTAACAGTATTTTTAATTGTTACAAGACCCTTGCTCTTACATAAATCAATACTATATTAAAATTGCATTACTCCCATAATGTGCGACCACTACCTAATACCAAAGGAGTTTCCTTCATAATTGAATACATAAGAAATTCCTTCCTCAATTGAAGATACAAGCAATTCCTACTTTGATTGAATGTATAAAGCAATTCTTTTTATATTGAATACATAATTAAGCGATTGCATGGTGAAAATAATGACATCATTTGGGTTACACATAAGGATAAAGCTATTTCTAAATAACATGAATAACCAAGAGTGAAGCAATGAAGAAATTTCATAATATCATTTTGTTTTTGGTATAAAGCAAATCTTTTATACTGTATACACATTTAAGCAATGGCATGGTGAAAATAATGACATCATAAAAGAACTTAACCCATTCCTACCATTCCTACGGTATGATAAAAGAAACAATAATGGTAAAACGAAAAGCCATAATAAATTAAATTAATGGAAATGTATTGTAAAGCAGTTTCTTTTATATTGCACACGCTTTAAAGTAATGGCCTGATGAAAATAATAATCATAAAGAACTTAACCAATTCTTGCCATTCCTAACGGTATGATAAAAGAACAATAGTGGTAAAAAGAAAGGCCATAATAAATTAAACTAGCACGACCACAAAGGTTTTGTGGTTGAGGAACGTCGATAGGCTATAACCGAAATGATTGTTTAACTGGAATATTAAACCCCAACCCAACTTTCAGGTTTAATTATTAAATGGTTGATTAATATTAAACCAGTGACACATTGTGGTTGTTTATTGAACCCTAAAGGATTTTAGGTTTGAACCCTAATTTATTATGAACAAACCTAAATATTCTGAATATTGAACAGTAATATTAATTGTTAAACCCTAATTTATTCTGAGATATGAAACTATTGCGCAGATATGAAATGTTAATCAATTGATTAACATTTAGCTGAGATATGGAACTATGGCGCAGTTTCTATGTAAGTTTAATTTTTCTGAGATATGAAACTATCAAGATGCATTTAAAACTATCAGGTAAACCTAATCTATAATCTGAAATATCCAAGGTAACTCCAAACTAAAATGCCTCCCCTCAGACCCAACCAAACCCAACCCTGCACGCCTAAACTCGCATTGACTAAATCTGACCACCGTCAATGCACACAGTAGGATAAGACGCCCATAGAGCATGGATGTGAGTAAAAACAATTTAAAAATTAAAAGAGTAAGTTAAGACGCCCACAGACACGGCACGGTTTGGTAGGGACGATAATTCAAACACTTGGCAAAATTTGCAGCATCAAGGTAAGGCGAAATGCCAGGAAGATTTTACCAGGGGTGGAAAGTCTATACCCTCAGCGAAATACGTAGTAGCGAAGTAAAACGAGACTGTCGTTCGACTTTTCCTGAATAGAACATTCAATACTCGCTTGGAAAAAGGAATACGCCTTGGTGTAATTGGCGGATTCAAGTCGAATTATTTATGACAACCAAGGTGGATTATGGCTCGATCGAACGATGGATTAGGGTTTCCACACAATAATCTCCTGGATGGCGGGTTATGGTTCCACAGGTTGCATCTGCAGCAACACCTGGGCATGAAGATAATAAACGAAGACCAAATCCACAAAACGAATGCCCTCGTAAATCAGAAATACACCCATGGGATCGATTTCGCCCACAAAGGCTGACTGTCAGCAATAAAAGAATCACCCCAATCCCAATAGAGACGCCCCAGGCAAGGAGAACACTAGGGAAACATCTGAATCCCGCCCACAGAAAGCATTGCACTCCCACAGAAAACACTCAGACTTAAAACCAAATCGCAGATCAAGTTCACCAATAAGCGCAGGGATTTTTACCCAAAATCGAAGAGGAAGTCCACTGTAAAAATGTAGGAAACTAAGAGGAGTGCATGGCCCAACAGGGAACCCCACCGAGGAATATTTATAGGAAGAAGAAAAAAAAATGCATCCAGATAATTACATGGAGGAAAGACGCATCTAAAATGAGGAACGACACCAGTCTCGGATAAGAACAATAAATAATTTAATTACACAGTCCATATTCGCCTATATTTTATTTACACATTCGTAGATTAAGATTTATGCGATCCAGCAGGATAATATAACCATTACGCAGACCAGAGCAAGGAAAATAAAATAAAACATTAACACCGTCCGGAATGTAAACAAATACTATTTTACACAGTCATAGAATGAATTTTTACGCCATCCAGAGTGATAATATAAACATTACACAGACCAGAACAATGAAAATAGAATAAAACCCTAACACAGTCCAGAGTGTAAACAATAACCAGTGACATTGTCTTTCATTCTATCGAAGGGTGTACCTTTTCCTGTTCGCCTCCTCCGAAGGTTTGTCCGCGCGCTCCGTGCAATCCTGCTCTATGCCAACCGTAGAGGACTCACCAGTACCTCCCAGCCAAATGCTAAGGGTACTCTGCTTCCCCCTCAGCCCCCCGAGCCGCAAACGGGCCACACACAATCCAGAAAGTACCTATCTTCCCAGCTCGCCTCCAAGGCTGAGCTACCACTCAAGTCAGCTGGGAAAATCCCCAACCCCTCACAAGCAATCAGTCCAGTTTGAAATTTGGGCAGCATAACAATACCTCATAGCAGATCCCCCTTATTTTTCCCCCTCCCCCCTTCTTTTATGCAGTCTCAAACCCTAAATCCTCTTTCTTTTAGGTTTTCCCCCCTTTTCCTTTTTTTTTATTTTTATTTTTAAAACTCAAAAAGTAAATGCGCTCATTAATATTTCCCTTTTATTTTTACATGCGTAACTTTTTATTAAAGGTAGAGGTGGTAGGGATTAATAAATTTACGGAAAGAGAATCCATTATTCATTTTCTTTATTCTATAAATTAAAGATTAAGGGATACACGACAATTTGTTTATAATATATATATATATATATTCATTTTTTTCTATTTACATGCATGCATTCATCATTGTAATTTATCATTATCCATCATTTAAATTCACCATTAATATATATATATATATATATATATATATATATATATATATATATATATATATATATATATAGGATAATGAGAGATTAAAGTGATGACAAACATGTATATGGGAAAAGTATATGTATTACATAAAAAGGAATAATGAGAAATTAAGGGGAGAGATGGTGATTTAGTAATGTGAACTGGACATGTAAAAGGGAGATGGATACTGGAAGATTAAGGTGATGGAGGATAGTTTAATAAAGTAGACATGGATAATGAGAGGATAATGGTCTTAGTCCCCATTTGTTTTGGGAATTTTCTTTAAGTTATACTACATAGGTGATGTCATTCTCCCACTAGTTAGGAATTAATTTTTTTTTTCTTTGCAAAGTTTTAAAACTATTAGATTTTCTTTAAATCTTACCCTCGCCATCGCCCCAATAATTTTATAAAGACCAACTATTGCTTAGGTGGGTTTTGTTTAATTTTTTATTTTTATTCCAGGGTCTTCTCTTAGGGTTAGAATAAATTTTACCCTAAAGTTTTAGACTTAGTACTAGATTCTAAACTCGGCGTCACTGGGTTAGGGAAGTTGTATAAGAATCTCTTAAGGCGTTATTGTCTTAGGGATATTTAGGGTTGTTTCCGTCATCCTCTTCAATGCGACGTGCCCTTCAAGATGCACCACATGCTCCAAGGGTGCCACTCGCCTTGTTCATTTCCTTTACGCGACGTGCCCTTCAAGATGCAACATGTGCTCCAAGGGTGCCACTCGCTTCTTGTGTTTCTTTTGTGCGAAGTACCCTTCATGACGCACCACGTGCTCCAAGGGTGCCACTCGTCATCTGGCCTGATTGGTAGACATCTATAACCCCTGGAGTCAACACTCCACCAGGTGAACTTGTGGGAGACTAAGGGTTCTAAGGAATAATGCCCCCGCCTTATTGCGCGCCCCTTAGAATTGTCATGAGCGACTGTCATAGTCTTCCCTCATGGCATCGTGGATCCTCTCAAACTAGGTAATCGTTAACCTACAGTTCGAGCCACGGCGTGAGTGCTAGTAGGCAGTGACAAGGTTGTTGTCCACCCCTCTCCCTCAACCTCTCTGGAATCGTGTGTGGCCCCTTTACTCCATATGTGAGTCTGGTCGGTAAGCTATCGTCAGCATGCATCATCGACAATCATGTCAGAAATGTCAACATAAAATCATCAAATCAATGAAACATCACAGTAAATATATCAACCCAAATAGCACACTCCCTGAATCAATTCGGAGTACAAGAGGGTTCCACCGATGCCTCTACATCATCAAGGTCCAAAAACCATGCACACTCAATAAAACTAAGTCAATAGAACCTGTCTACATCAAATAGTAACACATCATGTCATCTGTCAATCGCATCATAATCAAGTATAAAAGGTCTAACATCAACAAGGTCCAGATCACTTGCGAGAAAGTGTCCTCAAATAATAAGTTTCTCAGTGCGCCAGAGCGGGATGTTACATACACCCCCTCTTGGTATAAACTTCGTCCCGAAGTTTCTCAGTATAAATGCAGAAATAAAAGTCTCACAGTATCATAAGTCTATCTATCAAACAAAAATGGAAACAGCTGATGCATATCATTTGCGTTTTCCCAGGTCGCCGAGTGTGGACTGTAACTGTCCCACTAAACCTTGACCTGATCTACTGTTCGACGTCGTAACTTTCAAACGCGATGATCTAAGATGCGGACCGGCTCAGCCGTGAGTGCTCCCTCATCCGATACCTGCAAGGAACTCATGTCAATCACATGTGTAGGATCACTAACATAATGTCTCAAAACAGATACATGAAAAACGTCGTGCATATGCCTCAAAGAATCAGGCAAGGCTAGTCGATAGGCCACGGGCCCCTTTCTCTCCACAATCTTGAAAGGTCCCACGAACCTAGAAGAGATTTTATCTCCCTTTCCAAACTTGATCGAACTCTTATGCGGTTTAACCCGCAAGAAAACTCGGTCGCCAACCTCATAACTACGGTCGACTCGGTGCGCATCGGCATGACTCTTCTGTCGATCCTACATTTCCTTAATCCTTTGTCTTATGGTTTGCATTTTCTCTTCCATTTCTTGGATCGCTTCTGGTCCCACCAGGACCCTATCCTCAAGCCGATCCCAACTCAAGGGTGTCTGACACGGTCGCCCATAAAGAAACTCAAAAGGCGCCATCTTAATGGTGCTCTGGTAACTGTTGTTGTAAGCGAACTCTACTAGAGGCAAGAATTCCTCCCAATGCTTTTGTTGGTCCATCATGTACATGCGCAACATGTCTTCCAAGGTTTGGTTCGTTTGTTCGGTCTGCTAGTCAGTATCTGGGTGATACACAGTACTAAAATTAATTTGGGTTCCCAGTGCCTCTTAGAAACTCGTCCAAAATCATCCAGTAAACACTGATCCTCGATCAGATATAATATTTTTAGGCATGCCATGCAGCCTCACAATCTCGCTGATGAAAACTCTCACTATGTCGGGCGCCTGAAACGTCGTACGCACAGGAATAAAGTGAGCACTCTTCATCAGAGTGTCTACTACTACAAAAATCAAGTCATGTCTCCTTTCCGTCAGTGGCAATCCAACAATGAAATCCATAGAAATAACTTCCCATTTTGATTCGGGAATGGCATGTGGTTGAATTAATCCTACCGGGTGTCTATGTTCAACCTTTACCTGCTAACACTCTAGACATCTAGCCACAAAGTTGACTATGTCAGCCTTCATTCCCTTCCAAAAGAATAATGTTTTAAGGTCTGCCCTCATCTTTGTAACCCCCGGGTGAGCCATGTAAACTGCTCTGTGAGCCTCGCTCAGGATCAACATCCTCAACTTGTCGTTTGGAGGTATGTAAATCCGACCTCTAAACCTCAATAACCCATCGATATCCAATGAATATCCCTCATATCATGGTACCATCATTGTGTTTTGTCCGATAAAATCCTTGACTTCTTTGTACCAGTCATCATCACGCTGTAAGGTGAGAATATTCTCACGTAGATTCGTCTGAAGAGGTAACACCGAAAAGATGCGTGGTCTCCAACTCAAATCATCAGCTACTCTATTCAGAGTTCCCTTTATGTAAGTAATCTCGAATTAGTACTCGCTAAGCAGATCCGACCAACACCGTTGTCACGCGTTCAGGTCGTTTTGCGTAAAGATGTGTTGCAGTCCACAATGATCAGTCTTTAATTCAAATTTTTGTCCAACTAGGTAGTGTCTCCAAACCTTCAAGGCATATACGATGGCTAGTAACTCCAAA
The DNA here is from genome assembly GCA_009831015.1 of Picea engelmannii. Lineage (NCBI taxonomy): Eukaryota > Viridiplantae > Streptophyta > Pinopsida > Pinales > Pinaceae > Picea > Picea engelmannii. Next base: position 233,791 of record ML779409.1, read on the forward strand.
TCGTGCATCGCGTAGTTCTCCTCATGCCTTCTCAGCTTCCTCGAAATGTAAGCAATCAGTCGTCCATCTTGCATCAAGACTCCACCTAAACCTTCCTTGGATGCTTCAGTGCATACCAAGAAGTATGCATCCATGTCAAGGACCTTTAGTATCAGCGTGGTTGTCAACAACTCCTTAAGCCTCCGAAATGCTTCCGCGCATT
>ML779409.1:234042-244800 GCA_009831015.1 Picea engelmannii
CCCATAATGTGCGACCACTACCTAATACCAAAGGAGTTTCCTTCATAATTGAATACATAAGAAATTCCTTCCTCAATTGAAGATACAAGCAATTCCTACTTTGATTGAATGTATAAAGCAATTCTTTTTATATTGAATACATAATTAAGCGATTGCATGGTGAAAATAATGACATCATTTGGGTTACACATAAGGATAAAGCTATTTCTAAATAACATGAATAACCAAGAGTGAAGCAATGAAGAAATTTCATAATATCATTTTGTTTTTGGTATAAAGCAAATCTTTTATACTGTATACACATTTAAGCAATGGCATGGTGAAAATAATGACATCATAAAAGAACTTAACCCATTCCTACCATTCCTACGGTATGATAAAAGAAACAATAATGGTAAAACGAAAAGCCATAATAAATTAAATTAATGGAAATGTATTGTAAAGCAGTTTCTTTTATATTGCACACGCTTTAAAGTAATGGCCTGATGAAAATAATAATCATAAAGAACTTAACCAATTCTTGCCATTCCTAACGGTATGATAAAAGAACAATAGTGGTAAAAAGAAAGGCCATAATAAATTAAACTAGCACGACCACAAAGGTTTTGTGGTTGAGGAACGTCGATAGGCTATAACCGAAATGATTGTTTAACTGGAATATTAAACCCCAACCCAACTTTCAGGTTTAATTATTAAATGGTTGATTAATATTAAACCAGTGACACATTGTGGTTGTTTATTGAACCCTAAAGGATTTTAGGTTTGAACCCTAATTTATTATGAACAAACCTAAATATTCTGAATATTGAACAGTAATATTAATTGTTAAACCCTAATTTATTCTGAGATATGAAACTATTGCGCAGATATGAAATGTTAATCAATTGATTAACATTTAGCTGAGATATGGAACTATGGCGCAGTTTCTATGTAAGTTTAATTTTTCTGAGATATGAAACTATCAAGATGCATTTAAAACTATCAGGTAAACCTAATCTATAATCTGAAATATCCAAGGTAACTCCAAACTAAAATGCCTCCCCTCAGACCCAACCAAACCCAACCCTGCACGCCTAAACTCGCATTGACTAAATCTGACCACCGTCAATGCACACAGTAGGATAAGACGCCCATAGAGCATGGATGTGAGTAAAAACAATTTAAAAATTAAAAGAGTAAGTTAAGACGCCCACAGACACGGCACGGTTTGGTAGGGACGATAATTCAAACACTTGGCAAAATTTGCAGCATCAAGGTAAGGCGAAATGCCAGGAAGATTTTACCAGGGGTGGAAAGTCTATACCCTCAGCGAAATACGTAGTAGCGAAGTAAAACGAGACTGTCGTTCGACTTTTCCTGAATAGAACATTCAATACTCGCTTGGAAAAAGGAATACGCCTTGGTGTAATTGGCGGATTCAAGTCGAATTATTTATGACAACCAAGGTGGATTATGGCTCGATCGAACGATGGATTAGGGTTTCCACACAATAATCTCCTGGATGGCGGGTTATGGTTCCACAGGTTGCATCTGCAGCAACACCTGGGCATGAAGATAATAAACGAAGACCAAATCCACAAAACGAATGCCCTCGTAAATCAGAAATACACCCATGGGATCGATTTCGCCCACAAAGGCTGACTGTCAGCAATAAAAGAATCACCCCAATCCCAATAGAGACGCCCCAGGCAAGGAGAACACTAGGGAAACATCTGAATCCCGCCCACAGAAAGCATTGCACTCCCACAGAAAGCATTGCACTCCCACTGATGCCTCTGCATCATCAAGGTCCAAAAACCCTGCACACTCAATAAAACTAATTCAATAGGACCTGTCTACATCAAATAGTAACACATCATGTCATCTATCAATCGCATCATAATCAAGTATAAAAGTTCTAACATCAACAAGGTCCAGATCACTTGTGAGCAAGTGTCCTCAAATAATAAGTTTCTTAGTGCGCCAGAGCGGGATGTTACATACACCCTCTCTTGGTCTAAACTTCGTCCTGAAGTTTCTCAGTATAAATGCAGAAATAAAAGTCTCACAGTATCATAAGTCTATCTATCAAACAAAAATGGAAACAGCTTATGCATATCATTTGCGTCCTCCCAGGTCGCCGAGTGTGGACTGTAACTGTCCCACTGGACCTTGACCTGATCTACTGTTCGACGTCGTAACTTTCAAACGCGGTGATCTAAGATGCGGACCGGCTCAGCCGTGAGTGCTCCCTCATCCAATACCTGCAAGGAACTCATGTCAATCACGTGTGTAGGATCACTAACATAATGTCTCAAAACAGATACATGAAAAACGTCGTGCATATGCCTCAAAGAATCAGGCAAGGCTAGTCGATAGGCCACGGGCCCCTTTCTCTCCACAATCTTGAAAGGTCCCACGAACCTAGGAGAGATTTTATCTCCCTTTCCAAACTTGATCGAACTCTTATGCGGTTTAACCCGCAAGAAAACTCGGTCGCCAACCTCATAACTACGGTCGACTCGGTGCGCATCGGCACGACTCTTCTGTCGATCCTACATTTCCTTAATCCTTTGTCTTATGGTTTGCATTTGCTCTTCCATTTCTTGGATCGCTTCTGGTCCCACCAGGACCCTATCCTCAAGCCGATCCCAACTCAACAGTGTCTGACACGGTCGCCCATAAAGAAACTCAAAAGGCGCCATCTTAATGGTGCTCTGGTAACTGTTGTTGTAAGCGAACTCTACTAGAGGCAAGAATTCCTCCCAATGATTTTGTTGGTCCATCATGTACATGCGCAACATGTCTTCCAAGGTTTAGTTCGTTTGTTCGGTCTGCCAGTCAGTATCTGGGTGATACACAGTACTAAAATTAAGTTGGGTTCCCAATGCCTCTTAGAAACTCGTCCAAAATCATCCAGTAAACACTGATCCTTGATCAGATATAATCTTTTTAGGCATGCCATGCAGCCTCACAATCTCGCTGATCAAAACTCTCACTATGTCAGGCGCCTGAAACGTCGTACGCACAGGAATAAAGTGAGCACTCTTCATCAGAGTGTCTACTACTACAAAAATCGAGTCGTGTCTCCTTGCCGTCAGTGGTAATCCAACAATGAAATCCATAGAAATAACTTCCCATTTTGATTCTGGAATGGCATGTGGTTGAATTAATCCTATCGGGTGTCTATGTTCAACCTTTACCTGCTAACACTCTAGACATCTAGCCACAAAGTTGACTATGTCAGCCTTCATTCCCTTCCAAAAGAATAATGTTTTAAGGTCTGCCCTCATCTTTGTAACCCCCAGGTGAGCCATGTAAACTGCTCTGTGAGCCTCGCTCAGGATCAACATCCTCAACTTGTCGTTTGGCGGTATGTAAATCCGACCTCTAAACCTCAATAACCCATCGATATCCAATGAATATCCCTCATATCACGGTACCATCATTGTGTTTTGTCCGATAAAATCCTTGACTTCTTTGTACCAGTCATCGTCACGCTGTAAGGTGAGAATCTTCTCACGTAGATTCGTCTGAAGAGGTAACACCGAAAAGATGCGTGGTCTCCAACTCAAAGCATCAGCTACTCTATTCAGAGTTCCCTTTATGTAAGTAATCTCAAAGTAGTACTCGCTAAGCAGATCCGACCAACACCGTTGTCGCGCGTTCAGGTCGTTTTGCGTAAAGATGTGTTGTAGTCCACAATGATCAGTCTTTAATTCAAATTTTTGTCCAACTAGGTAGTGTCTCCAAACCTTCAAGTCATATACGATGGCTAGTAACTCCAAATCGTGCATCGCGTAGTTCTCCTCATGCCTTCTCAGCTTCCTCGAAATGTAAGCAATCACTCGTCCATCTTGCATCAAGACTCCACCTAAACCTTCCTTGGATGCTTCAGTGCATACCAAGAAGTATGCATCCATGTCAAGGACCTTTAGTATCAGCGTGGTTGTCAACAACTCCTTAAGCCTCCGAAATGCTTCCGCGCATTTCTCTGTCCAAACAAACTTCTTGTTTTTCTTCTGCAATTCCGTGATCGAATTTGCTATCTTTGAAAAACCCTCGACAAACCGTCGATAGTATCCTGCTAATCCCATAAAAATATTCACTTCTGTGACATTCGTCAGTGCAGGCCATTCCATAATAGCCTCAACCTTGGCTGGATCCACGGAGATACCTTCGCCGGAGATGATGCCCTAAGTAGTGAATCCTCGATTGATAAAAATAGAATTTGGACAACTTCCCATACAATTTGTGTTCTTGTAAACATTGTAGTACCAAGCACAAGTGCTCCTCATGCTCCTCCGTCGTCTGAGAGTAGATCAAAATATCATCAATGAATACTTGGATGAACTTGTCCAAGTACTCGCGGAACACCCCGTTCATCAAACTCATGAATACCCCGGGGGCGTTTGTCAATCCAAACGGTAGAATAGTAAACTCATAATGTCCAAATCTTGTCTTAAAGGCGGTCTTAGGGATGTCATCCTCCTTGATCCGTATCTAGTGATACCCTGATCGCAAATCGATCTTGGAGAACACCGTCGCACCCTTCATTTGATCGAACAGATCATCAATTCTAGGTAAGGGATACTGATTCTTGATCGTCGCCTTGTTCAGTTGATGGTAGTCAATGCAAAGCCTCCATGATCCATCCTTCTTTCGTATGAAAATAATTGGTGCACCCCACGGTGACACGCTAGGACGTATTAGTCCCAGATCCAATAACTGCTTCAGTTGCATTTTCAACTCTTGCAACTCCGGGGTCAACATCCGATAAGGCGTTCTTGCTATCGGTTTAGTTCTCGGTTTCAAGTCTATGGTAAACTCTAGTTCCCTTTCCGATGGCATCCCAGGCAACTCCTCTGGAAATACGTCTGCAAACTCCTTCACCACCGGAAGGTGTTATAGACCTTCCGCTACTCCCTTTTCGTTTAGCGCAAGGATCGCGTAAAGCTTGCACCCCTTGCGCATACTCTTATGTAACTGTAAGGAAGAGACGAACCATAGGGAAACTCCCTGGTTCCTTCCTACAATCACGTGTCTCTGTCCTTCATCATCAACCAAGCTCAACCGTTTCATCTTACAGTTGAGTATCGCCTCATGCGTTTCCAACCAATCCATATCGATCACGACGTCATAAGATCCTAAGATCGTGATGTACAGTTTGATCCTCATGAAAAACTCTCCCACGTTAAGGGAACAACCCGTAACCTTTCCTCCAACCTTTTTTTTGGCTCCTGAAGCCATCTCCACAAAGCTAAACTCATCCTGTTCGACTGCCTTTACCTTAATCCTTTTTAGCGCTGCACCAAATATGAAACTCTCAGTAGCTCCTGGGTCTATCAAAATACTAAGGGTCTGGTCAGCGACAGTACCTATCATCTCGAGCACAGTCGACTGGTGCTCTGCCTGGCGTTTATTTACCACTGCATGAATCCGATGGGCCTTGCCCATATCCCCCACTGTAGTGGGTTCGGCTGATCCGTACGCCCTAGTCCTCTCCACAAGACAGTCGCGCTGGTAGTGTGGCTCCCCACACGTCCAACACCCCTTCTTCGGCCCAGTAGTCCTAGTGCCTGAAGTAGAAGATGACTGCCCACTGGCCTAAAACCCTGGTCTGTTCTGCTGAACGGGCCTAAACTGCTGCTGCTGCGGGCGACGCTGTTGCTGGTGCTATGGTCCTTGATAAGGTGTCCACTACTAAGGTGGCGGTCATCGAGGTGTAGTGAATGTGGATCCCCTCTGGAAGCCGCGATATCCCGGCGTGCATCTCGCTGGTGTCTGGTGCTACGACGTTCTAGATGAACTCTGCCCTGTGGGTCTTGTGGGAGTCTTGGTCTGAACCCCGTTGATAAGCTCCTCCTCTGCTATGAGGGCCTTTTGGACAATGTCGTGCAAGGTTTGAGGGATCAGGATCCTAACCTTTACATGCAGGCTGCCGTTAAGACCAAACACGAACCTGTTTACCTTGAGCTTCTCAGGGTTAAGGTGCGGAGCATACCAAAGCATCTCCATAAAACGTGCCTCGTAGTCGGGCACCGTATGACCTCCCTGTCGTAACGCATTGAACTCATTGAGCTGACGCTCAATGAATTCCTCTGAAAGGTACCTCTCTCGAAATCATTCCTCAAATATTTCCCATGACACGTCTTCAACGGCCATGTTCAACTGCGGCAAGAGCGTCTTCCACCATAGAAGAGCGCTCCCCTTCAGTTGAAATACTGCCATGCGGACCTTCATTTTGGAGGTATAATCATGAAGTGCGAAGCACATCGCCATATTCTCCAACCATGCCTCAGTGGCTGCGCCGTCTGGGGCACCAAAGAACTCGAGAAATTTTACCTTCTTGAGTTCACGGTGAATGCTACATGTAACGGCCGATGCGCATGGAAAAACCTCAGGGGGTGCCAGCGCCCTAGCCTCCTCTCTGTCCAAACGGCTGATCAGAGCCTTGGACATGCACTGAAAGGATCTCATCATCCCAATAACATCGCCAACTATTATCTGCTCCTGTCCGAGAACCTTCTCGCCTCCCTGGGGGTTAGACCCCTCAAGCATGGATGTTGTTGGAGGTGTCACACCTCCTCCCCTATCACCTCGTCGTCTGCCTCCGCGGCGTCCTCTAACCATGATTACCTACACGCACACAATCAACTTTATCAGCAAAAGTATAATAAAACCAACTCATGTCAATGAAAGTCGTAGCGAACCCCAAGTCGCGAGTCGAACTGGCTCTAATACCATATGTAACGTCCTCCCCGTTACGTCAACAACTCTCATCATAGGTGCGAAATTTTTTTTTTTTTTTGGTGTGTGTGCGAGTGTAGAGGTATCAGACACACTTGACTCTAAGTCGCCACCTGACAATCAACAAGGCGCAACCACGATGTTCATCACAAAATGACTGAAGGCACACAACAAGTAACTGCAAACCATACACGACCATAGACATAAGGTGCACAACGCAACATTTAACAACATACTGGGTCATGCACAGTACAAACACTGAGGGAAGAATCCAGAGTAGTAGATCTTACTATTTCTGCATAGGAAAGTAGGGCGTTTAATCTTAGTTCACTGCTCCGGAGAGAGAGAAGGTCAGATAGGCTCCTGGCCGATTGCTCAGGCAGAAACTAGTAATCTCCGTCCGGTGTGTCGCAAGAGTGGAAAACCTTCCTTTAAAGGGCCCGAGACTCTTGATATGGCACATGATTCTTACACAAAATATTCACACACGCAAACATATGTACTAAGGTTACATGGGGGTGTCTATATCATGCCCGACACAAGCAGACCAAGCAGTAGAATGCTCTCAACCAAGTACAACAACAACCAATGACAACCACTAACTCTACGGACGAGCAAGTCCGAGGGACTCCGACCATGACCAATCAATGTTAAGACAAGATATTCCTACGACTCAAGGCATTAGTACTGGCCCAATATTCCATTTGAACTCCATTAGTAGATGAGATACCCAGTCCAACTGTAACAGAAAGTAAGTTTTAGTAATTGCAGATTCCCAATCCCAATCTTAGTAATTCAAGGCACTTGGTTCAAGGACCTTATATTTAGTCATCAATAACTAAGGATTCAATCGTATTAAGATAAGACCACAATGACATTATTTTTCCATAAAACACCTAACACTAAAAATTTCACTTTAATTTATATTGACATACATTACCCTTACATAACTCAACGATATAATACAAGACCTTACTCCTTACACATTGCCATGACAATAATTTACAGTCAGGCGCCCAGGGCCATGACACCATGTTACCATAACTTTTGCAAATTGAAGGCAGTCAACATTATATGTTATCTAACCCTAACAGTATTTTTAATTGTTACAAGACCCTTGCTCTTACATAAATCAATACTATATTAAAATTGCATTACCCCCATAATGTGCGACCACTACCTAATACCAAAGGAGTTTCCTTCATAATTGAATACATAAGCAATTCCTTCCTCAATTGAAGATACAAGCAATTCCTACTTTGATTGAATGTATAAAGMAATTCTTTTTATATTGAATACATAATTAAGCGATTGCATGGTGAAAATAATGGCATCATTTGGGTTACACATAAGGATAAAGCTATTGCTAAATAACATGAATAACCAAGAGTGAAGCGATGAAGCAATTTCATAATATCATTTTGTTTTTGGTATAAAGCAAATCTTTTATATTGTATACGCATTTAAGCAATGGCATGGTGAAAATAATGAAATCATAAAAGAACTTAACCCATTCCTGCCATTCCTACGGTATGATAAAAGAAACAATAATGGTAAAACGAAAATCCATAATAAATTAAATTAATGGAAACATATTGTAAAGCAGTTTCTTTTATATTGCACATGCTTTAAAGTAATGGCCTGATGAAAATAATAATCATAAAGAACTTAACCAATTCTTTCCATTCCTAACGGTATGATAAAAGAACAATAGTGGTAAAAAGAAAGGCCAAAGGTTTTGTGGTTGAGGAACACCGATAGGCTATAACCGAAATGATTGTTTAACTGGAATATTAAACCCCAACCTAACTTTCAGGTTTAATTATTAAATGGTTGATTAATATTAAACCAATGCCACATTGTGGTTGTTTATTGAACCCTAAAGGATTTTAGGTTTGAACCCTAATTTATTATGAACAAACCTAAATATTCTGAATATTGAACAGTAATATTAATTGTTAAAACCTAATTTATTCTGAGATATGAAACTATTGCACAGATATGAAATGTTAATCAATTGATTAACATTTAGCTGAGATATGGAACTTTGGCACAGTTTCTATGTAAGTAATTTTTCTGAGATATGAAACTGTCAGGACGCATTTAAAACTGTCAGGTAAACCTAATCTACAATCTGAAATATCCAAGGTAACTCCAAACTAAAACGCCTCCCCTCAGACCCAACCAAACCCAACCCTGCACACTTGAACTTGCATTGACTGAATCTGACTACTGTCAATGCACACAGTAGGATAAGACGCCCACAGAGCACGGATGTGAGTAAAAACAATTTAAAAATTAAAAGAGTAAGTTAAGATGCCCACAGACACGGCACGGTTTGGTAGGGACGATAAGTCAAACACTTGGAAAAATTTGTAGCATCAAGGTAAGGCGAAATGCCAGGAAGATTTTACCAAGGGCAGAAATTCTATACCCTCAGCGAAATACGCAGTAGCGAAGTAAAACAAGACTGACGTTTGACTTTTCCTGAACAGAACATTCAATACTCGCTTGGAAAAAGGAATACACCTTGGTGTAATTGGTAGATTCAAGTCAAATTATTTATGACAACCAAGGTGGATTATGGCTCGATCGAATGATGGATTAGGGTTTCCACAAGATAATCTCTTGGATGGCAGGTTATGGTTCCACAGGTTTCATCTGCGGCAACACCTGGGCGTGAAGATAATAAACGAAGACCAAATCCACAAAACGAATGCCCTCGTAAATCAGAAATACGCCCACGGGATCGATTTCTCCCACAGAGGCTGACTTCCGGCAATAAAAGAATCACCCCAGTCCCAATAGAGACGCCCCAAGCAAGGAGAATGCCAGGGAAACATTTGAAACCCCCCCACAAAAATCATTGCACTCTCACAGAAAACACTCTGACTTAAAACCAAATGGCAGAGCAAGTTCACCAATAAGCGCAGGGATTTTTACCCAAAATCGAAGAGGAAGTCCACTGTAAAAACGCAGGAAACTAAGAGGAGTGCATGGCCCAACAGGGAACCCCACCGAGGAATATTTACATGAAGAAAAAAAAAAAACGAGTCCAGATAATTACATGGAGGAAAGACGCATCCAGAATGAGGAATGACACCAGTCCTGGATAAGAACAATAAATAATTTAATTACACAGTCCAGATTCGCCTATATTTTATTTACACAGTCATAGATTAAGATTTACGCCATCCAGTAGGATAATATAACCATTACGCAAACCAGAGCAAGGAAAATAAAATAAAAAATTAACATCGTCCGGAATGTAAACAAATACTATTTTACATAGTCATAGAATGAATTTTTACACCATCCAGAGTGATAATCTAAACATTACGCAGACCAGAACAATGAAAATAGAATAAAACCCTAACACAGTCCAGAGTGTAAACAATAACTAGTGACACTGTCTTTCATTCTACCGAAGGGCTTACCTTTGCCTGTTCGCCTCCTCCGAAGGTATGTCCGTGCGCTCTGTGCAATCCTACTCCGTGCCAACCGTAGAGGACTCACCGATACCTCCCAGCCAAATGCTAGGGGTACTCTGCTTCCCCCTCAGCCCCCCAAGCCGCAAAGGGGCCACACACAATCCAGATAGTACCTAGCTTCCCAGCTCGCCTCCAAGGCTGAGCTACCACTCAAGTCAGTTGGAAAAATCCCCAACCCCTCACAAGCAATTAGTCCAGTTTGAAATTTGGGCAGCATAACAATACCTCATAGCAGATCCCCCTTATTTTTCCCCCTCTCCCCTTCTTTTATGCAGTCTCAAACCCTAAATCCTCTTTCTTTCAGGTTTTCCCCCCTTTTCCTTTTTTTTTTTTTTTTAAAAAACTCAAAAAGTAAATGCGCTCATTAATATTTCCCTTTTATTTTTACATGCGTAACTTTTTATTAAAGGTAGAGGTGGTAGGGATTAATAAATTTACAGAAAGAGAATCCATTATTCATTTTCTTTATTCTATAAATTAAAGATTAAGGAATACACGACAATTTGTTTATAATATATATATTTTTTCATTTTTTTCT
>ML779409.1:246188-262807 GCA_009831015.1 Picea engelmannii
AGGGGAGGAGGTTGAAGAATGGTTACTAGACATAAAAAAGTATTTCCATATTTATAATTATTCCAGCAAAATCAATGTCAGAATGGATATTTATAACCTGAAAGGAAAGGCGAGTATATGGTGGCAGGACCTAAAGTTGGCCAAGGGCTTAAAATAAAAACAGATGGAATGGTCGGATTTCAATAAATACTTCAAGAAACAATATTTATCATAAAGTTATTATGAGAGAAAGACCAAAGAATCTTATGAGCTAATACTCATCCAGATAACCATGGATGACATGATAAACAAATTTCTTGAATTATTAAGATTCGTGCCATACATCACGGAAGAAAAAGTAAAAATTCAGTGGTTCCTAAGGTGCTTACCACAATCCTATAAGGACAAAATTGAATTCGACGACCCCAAAACCTTAAGTGAAGTTTTTAGAAAGGCATGGATGTGCTATGACCAGTACAAACAATGGTTTGAACTTCCCAAGGCTTGGAAAGATAAGAAACAAGACATAATGAACCAGCAGAAGAAGGGTTTCCAACCAACCCCTTTCCAGAATGCGGTAAAGAATTTCCCAAGGAAATATTTTTAGTCCAATAATCAGAAACCCAAGGGGGAGGGAGACCATTTAATCTGGGAACCAAGAAGTTTGGGGATAGCCCCAGAGAACCATTAAGATGTTGGGAGTGTGGAGAACCTCACTTAAGGAGGAACTATCCACATTTAACTTCTAGAGTAAGGACCACAGTTCACAACTTGAAAGATGCCTCTACAGTAGGAGATGTGGGTAGAAGCGTACACAGGATCAATGCAACAGTGGATGGTTGCCAAGATGATCACCAATCCACTATAGTGGAAGCTGAAGGTAAAGTTAATAATAATCATATTTCTATTTTAATTGATCTGGGAGCTACTCTGAGTTATGTACTCCTAGTGTAGTTGATTCAAATAAGATTAAAAAGGTGAAGCATACTAAATCATGGTTAGTACAGCTAGCAACAGGGACAAAAAGGAAAGTAACAGATTTCATTTATGATTGTGAACTCAGTTTAGATAGTCAAAATACAAAGTTAAATCTTAATATTCTACCGTTAGGGTCGTACGATATAATTATTGGAATGGATTGGTTAGAGAAACATAAAGTAATTTTGGATTGTTATGAAAAATCACTTACTTATAGAGACAAAAAAATCACAGTTAGGACAGTACAAGGCATCAGAAAACCAGTCTCAGTTAGGCAGATTTAAGCAATGCAATTTAAGAAATGCATGAAAAAAGGTTTTCAGATTTATATTATTCAAGCGACAAATCTATTAGAAAAATAAAATAAACCCGGCCTAAAAGACTTTACCGTATTAGATGAATTTAGAGATTCATTTGTGGATGAAATACTAGAACTACCTCCAAGAAGAGAGATAGATTTCTCTATCAATCTGTTGCCTGGATCAACCCCGATATCTAAGGCACCCTACAAGATGAGTTTACCCAAATTATAGAACTGAAAATTCAACTACAAGAATTGTTGGACAAGGAATACATCAGACCAAGTGTCTCACCTTGGGGACCACCAATCCTTTTTGTTAAAAAGAAAGATGAAACTTTAAGATTATGTATTGATTATTGACAGTTAAACAAAATGATAGTTAAGAACAATTATCCCCTACCCAGAATCAATGATCTGTTTGACCAAGTGGGAGGGGAAAATATGTTTTCTAAGTTAGATTTAAGATTTGGTTATCACCAGGTTAGAATAAAGGATGAAGACATAAGTAAAAAAATGTTTTGAATGAGATATGGACATTATGAGTTTGTTGTTATTTTGTTTGGTCTCACTAACGCACCAACAACATTCATGTGTTTAATGAATAGCATTTTCAGTCAATATTTGGATAAGTTTGTTTTGGTATTTATTGACGACATTCTAGTGTATTCAAAAACGGAAGAAGAACACGAATAACATCTAAGGATAGTATTGCAGACCCTAAGAAAACATAAGTTGTATGAAAAATTTGACAAATGTGACTTATACCAAAAGAGAATACGGTACCTAGGACATGTAATATCTGAAGAAGGTATTGAAGTCAACCTAGAAAAGATAAGATCCATCATGGAATGTCCTATCCCTTAGGATGTGGTGGACATCCGGTCATTCATGGGAATTACTGGTTACTACCGCAGATTTATCGAGGGATTCTCGAATATTGCATACCCAATAACATCCCTACAGAAAAAGGGGACCAAGTTTATTTGGTCGCAGAAGTGTCAGGACAGTTTTAATAAGTTAAAGAAATTGTTAACCATCGCACTTATTTTAAAGGTAGCAGACCCTAATAAAGACTTTACAGTTTGCATGGATGCGAGCAAAGAAGGTTTGGGAGGTGTCCTAATGCAAGAAGGGAACGTTATTTGTTACGAGTCAAGAAAACTAAAAGAGCATGAAGGAAACTACGTCACACATGACTTGGAATTAGCAGTTGTAATTCATGCACTAAAAATGTGGTGACACTATATAATGGGTGGAAAATTTATGTTACTAACCGATAACAATGGTGTGAAACTCTTATTCAATCAACCAGATCTTAACGTAAGGCAAGCAAGATGGATGGCCTTCTTGATTGAATTTGATTTCGAGGTAAGACACATCAAGGGTAAGGAACACAAAGTAGCAGATGCCTTAAGTAGGAGAATTCATGGGTTGTTTGAGACAAATATTAGCAGCACAAAAAGTGACATTGAACAAAGGATAAAAGATGCAAGTGTTAATGATGAGAAATACACCAAAATAGTGGTAGATCTACAAAGTAATGCAAAAAATTTGGAAAGAACGGATATGAGCTTGGATAGAAATGGGTTTCTAAGATTTAAAAATAGGATATACATATTAGATTCTACTAAATTAAAGATAACAATTTTGGATGAAATGCACAAGAAGTGATATTATGGTCATATGGGATACCAGAAAATGGTAACATCATTGAGGAAGTTGTTTTATTGGCCTAACATGAAAGGTAAGACAGCAAAATACTTATCTAGGTGCCTACATTGTCAACAGGTAAAGGATGAACATCATCATCCAGCCGACCTGCTACAACCTCTACATATACCAGAGTGGAAGTGGGAAACTATCTCACTGATTTTATCACAGGTTTGCCTAAAACTCAAAAACAGAATGATTCGATTATGGTAGTAATTGATAAACTTAGCAAGTCTGAACATTTTATTCCTGTGAAATCTATGTATAAAGCTATTAACATTGCTGAAATATTTATGAAGAAAACTTTTAGATTGCATGGTATTCCTAAAATGGTGATTTTGGATAGAGATGTCAAATTTACATCAATGTTTTGGAAAGAATTGTTTGCAGGGTTGAATACTAACCTGAATTTCAACACAAGATACCATCCACAAACTGATGGGAAAACTAAACGGATGAACCAGATTGTGGAAGATATGTTACAAATGTATGTAAGGATGAAACCAACTAAGTGGGAGGAATACCTACACTTAGTGGAATTTGCGTACAATAATGGTTATCAAACTTTTGCTAAGATGAGCCCCTTCGAAGTACTGTATGGCATAAATTGTACAACTTTTACTAGTTGGGATAACCTAGTTGACAGACTCATGATGGGACCAGATATGCTCCAAGAAATGGAGAAAACGTTAAGAAAAGTACAACAAAATTTAAAAGCGATACAGGACAGACAGAAAAGCTACAAAGATCTGAAAAGAAGACACTAGGAATTTCAAGTTGGAGACCATGTGTATTTAAAAGTCGAAGAAAGAAAAAGTTCATTAAAGGTAGGAGATTGGTCAAAATTGGTGCCTAGGTTTTGTGGCCCCTTCGAGATCTTAGCTCAAATTAGACCCGTGGCATATCAACTTGCACTTCCTACAAATTGAAAAGTTCATAATGTATTTCATGTTTCTTTGTAAAAAAAGTATGTTCATGATCCTACTCACATTATTGATTGGAACATGGTGTAGGTGGAACCATAAGGCGAGTTCCAGGAAGAACCTCTGAGCATTCTGGACAGGAAAGAAACAATACTACAGAACAAAGCCATCACCCAGGTAAAAGTGCAATGGAAGGAATTTAGTCCTGAGGAGGCCACTTGGGAATTGGAGGAAGATTTGTAGAAATATTATCCAACCCTCTTCCGATAAAGGAACGAACAATGAGGACAGTGTTGTACTAAAGGGGGAGGGGATATAATATCCCCCAAAATAATTAATTATTAAAGTTTGTATGCACTTAGGAATTTTATTTCGATTTTTGGAAAATTCTTATTTGGAAAATTATTGTCATTTATGGAAATTTCGAATTTGGAATTTGATTAATTATAATTAATTATTGTGACTTTTGTGAAAAGATTTGATTTTCCCAACCAACTCTTTGACTATGACACATGTAAAATACAAATCTTTTTATATATTAATTGTTGAAGGACAAATGGAACAACCAGGTTGAAAACAACTGACCATGATTCCATGAGTGGGGAACAGACTTCAGTTACCTCGGGGCTGAATTTTACAAGTGGAAAATGAGGAATTTGGCCACGAGCAACCCCTGAAAATTAGGGATTTGTAAAGCTGCGAAAATTCTCGAAGGGGTGAAAAGACCTAGGCACAAGATGCTCATGATATAGAGCATATGGGAGGAGGCGGGACACTGCTTAGTATGTTGGAGAAAGGATATCACTCGCTGTTATGAACACTATTTTGAGTGTGAGGAAAGGATATTTATGATCTGAAAGAGGACTGTATTGAAAGAGGATCATTGGAATTCTCCCTGATGGACTCATGGTCAAGCTAGGGGGTGAACGGAGCAAGTAGTTTGGTTGTTTTGTTCTATGGTTGGGTAGAACTTGTCTGTTCCATTTGTTGTCCCAACACTTTATTCACATATGTACATCTACTTGTTTCCTTGTTGAATGTTTTGTTGATTAAAAGMTGATAGAATGAAATGGAATATAGGGTAATTCCTTACAGGTTGATTTTATTCATTGAGTAAATATAAGAAAKCTATTGTGAATTTTTAGTTGTTAATGGAGTTGAGTTATGTATATATATATATATATATATATATATATATGTGTGTGTGTGTGTGTGTGTGTGTGTGTGTTTGTGTGTGTGTGTGTGTGTGTGTGTGTGTGTGTGCATAGATAGTAATATATGTATATGTTGGACTAGGCATAAAGAATGTAGAATTTTTGGTTGTATTATGGAAAATTATAACTGAATACAAGATGACTATGTGTATTTCCATATAATCACATAGATGTAATTATGTACATAAATTTACATGCAGTAGACCAAAACAATCCTCCTTTTAAAAGAGAAATTACATTCTATATATGTGATGGTCCATATACAGACAATGATTTAATATTCTACATAACACATGTTATCATAATTGTTTAATAGTTGAATCATATTCAATATAGGGTTTTCCCTTTTTCAATCTATTTATTCCATTAAGGAATTAAAAATACAACCAATTTATCTATGAAACCCTGGTTCAAAAAGTTATCATAATAGATTACCCTAAGGTGCAACCCTGTACCACTAAATAAACAGAACCTAAGAAGTTAAAATTAGACATCGAGAACTGGAACTTGAATACCTTTCGAGTAAGGTGATCTCATGGATCCACTTCCTCAAAATGATTAATTCCTGCAAGGGGAAAATCGAGGATTAGTAAACAATGTTTAGGAAAAATCAACAAAATTAAACATTGAAAATTCAACACATAATAATACTTAGCTTGAGGTTGGCATGGGTGCATTTCCCATCGGCATCGTTGAAGAAAACTTTCCACATTCCGAAGAGGAGGGGTGGACCCAGAAATGACCAATGGGTACCCTCGCAAGGAAATAGGGGTCCCATCATTAGTTTTGTAGCCGAAATAATTAACCGAATGCTCCAGAATATAAACAAGCAAGAAACATTGCTAAACATTTAGTACATTTCATAACCAGAATGAAAAATTTCACTTATTATAGTGCATATACCACAGAGGCATTTATTTCCCAAATTGGATACTTCAATT
Organism: Picea engelmannii; assembly: GCA_009831015.1. Lineage (NCBI taxonomy): Eukaryota > Viridiplantae > Streptophyta > Pinopsida > Pinales > Pinaceae > Picea > Picea engelmannii. The sequence continues at coordinate 252,235 of ML779409.1, forward strand.
ACTATTTTTCTTTACGTGGAATAAGTGCAAATAGACCAGTTCAAACACAGAATTCTATAACAGAGAGCTTAGAGTAAATCTTTTAATAAGTTTAAATTATGGAATAATTACACACAATGGAAGTCTTATGGCTGTAACAATTCATGTACAGGTATGATCAATGTGAATAGATTTAGAGAAATGAACCAGTTACTAAAATTTACACAGTAGCAAGAAAACCTTACCGTACCCAGAGGAAATGGTTTATGAATTTACAGCGTTTAAATCAAGGGCACAATAATTCACAGTAAGTCTCGGATACGTAACTTTTTTTAGATCTGATAGTTCGAAGACTCATCAAATAATAAAACATAAATATTAAATATACAACCTATGCCTATAGTGAATTAGCATAAGCGAACCTAGGAGTGACTATAGGAACCAGAGAAAGATTTAACCAAGGGGTTCTCGGGCGAGAGGCATGCCATGAACAACCTAAATAAAAATGTAAGTATAAGTGATAAAGAGAATATCAAGGTCACGGTCTTTCCGACAAAACCCTCAATACCTTACGAATATAAGAGATATTTATAACACAATACACATGGAATAATGATATGCAGCTACCCATACATGATGCCATGAGTGGATTTAATAGTCACTGTAGAAAACCCAAGTAAGTTTTAACCACGGGAGTTTTTGGAGATAGGTATTTTATGCACAGTTTAAGAAAAAATAAATACAGAAACGATAATCATAAGTGTGAATTCATGGTATAACTTCTTGCAAACATAACCCTAAAATTTTATTACCTCACAACTCTTGAACCAGAAAACTAAAATCACATGTATAAGCTTCAGACGAGTCCCCAAAGAAAAACCATGAGTAGAGGGTGGTCACACTCATGGTATCATAATATGCCATGGTTAGGTATATATATTATACAAAGATTGGATGGAATGCATTCAATGTTTAGTTGACAGTGAAAGAAGAACCTCAATCGGGAACCATAGGGAATAGTTGTAGAAACAATCATAAATATGACTGACCCTTCCGAACTACCATATCTACTACAAATAGCTTAAGAAATAGAGTTTTTTGTGGACTTACCTAGTAGAGGAGGAAACGAGACAGTCGTGCACCCATTTATTTCCTTACACAGAGCAAGAACCCTCCATGTCGTTGATTTTACACACAGAGAAGCGTTGCAGATTTTAATGCTGGGTGATTTTACAAAATGCATAGAGCCAAAGGGAAAATGAGGCATTAATTACCCAAGGAGATTTAGTATTGCAGAGTAATGGTGAGGTGATGTTTTGGGTACGTTGTCCATATGAATAAATGTGAATGGAATATCCGCATTGGTCACGAGAACCTAGAACCAGTACAGTGCAAAACCCTCATAACTTTCAACCAGAGAATTAACGATATTTACAAACAAGTCTTAACTTTTCATTCAACTGAGCCCTTAATGTTGTTAGAACTAATCCCTGTCACTATGTCAGGTGGAGTTTCATGTTGTATAGTAATTATTAGGGTTGGATTCAATATGCTACTAGGTCTAGGGTTATGAAATGTCATGCCGATGAGATTCCAACCCCTCCACTCTAACCATCGTTATTTGATCAACCCTCTCGTTGTTCAACTGATGTATACTAAGTCCAATTAGTTACTATGTTACAGTTTTAATGAAAAATGGGCAAGAACGTCCACTACATGTAACAGTTATAATTGCATTATACATCAAGGGTATATTTGTTGTAAGTAGACCCGTATATAGTTATATGTGGATAACGTTGAATACTTTGGGTAAGGTATATGATAGCTTACATATTTGAACTCAAGAAATATGTTGCCTTGTGTGACTATATATATAGGTAAAATATATATGTCTATATAGAAATATGGTAAGGATTGTATATCCAACAACATTTCTAAACAAGTATTGATACATGGGATATAAAGATATAGATAAGAAAAGAAAACTTAATATAAGGGATTGTTTGTGGTAAGTTTGAAATACTCCTTCATTGGATATGAAATGGAAAATACTAAGTCTTGTTTGAAGGTGGAGTTTTAGTGAAACACTTTATGGATCCCTTTGAAAAAGGTAGAAACCACATTAGGCTAGAGTTACTTTAGGCTTTGTGGACACAACCAGATTACTGTTTCGTGGATAGTCTAAACCTTATCAACTATTATAACATGTACTGAATTATTGTATTAGACACGACTTCATGGAAAGGTTAACTACCTTGTCTTTAGTCTATTGTAACTACGAATAGGTATATGTCATATTTCGATACCGACGATTATAGTTTTAAACCAACCAAGTATAGCAGAGTAAAGAAGATTTAATGCACCTATCAAAAAACATTTATTGGTAAATTTGAGGTACATTACAACCAATTAATTTGGGACTCAATAAAGTTGGTGACAACCCCAAAGAACCATTAAAGTGTTGGGAGTGTGAAGAACCTCACCTGAGGAGGAATTGTCCACGTTGCACTTCCACAGCAATAACTAGATTTGAAAACCTGCAAGAAGCCTCTACAGTAGGAGATATGGGCAGAAGTGTGCACAGAATTAATGTAGTTGTAGATGGCAGGAAATTTGATCATCAATCCACTATCGTGGAGGTTGAAGGTAAAATTCATTATAACTGCATTATATTTTAATTGACCCAGGGGCTAATCTAAGTTATGTTACACCTGGTTTAGTTTAATTAAACAAGCTCAAGAAAGTAAAGCATGCTAAATTTTGGTTAGTACAGTTAGCAACAGGGACTAAGAGAAAAGTAATAGATTTCATTTATGAATGAGAACTCAACATAAATAGCCAAAGTACAAAGTTAAATCTGAATATTTTACCTTTGGGATCTTACGATATAACCATTGGAATGGATTGGTTAGAGAAACATAAAGTAATTTTGAACTGTTAGGATAATTCACTTACTTACAGAGACGAAAACAACACAATTAGGAAAATACAAGGGATCAAAAAACCAGTTTTAGTCATGTAGATATCAGCCATGCAATTTAAGAAATGTATGAATAAGGGTTTCCAAGTTTATTCTATTGAAGTACCTAATATGTTAGAAAAAGAAAATAAACCCAGTCTAGAATACTTTGTATCCCTACATGGGTTTAGAGATGTATTTGTGGACGAAATACCAGAACTACCTCCAAGAAGAGAGATAGATTTCTTTATTGATATACTACCTGGATCTACCCTGATATCTAAGGCACCTTATAGAATGAGTTTAACTTAATTAACAGAGTTTAAAATTCTGATGCAAGAACCATTAGATAAATAATATACTAGACCAAGTGTCTCACCTTATGGAGCACTAGTTCTTTTTGTTAAAAAGAAAGATGGGACTTTAAGGTTATGCATTGATTATCGACAATTAAACAAGATGATGATTAAGAATAAGTATCCTTTACCCAGAATTAATGACCTGTCTGACCAAGTGGGTGGAGCAAAGATTTTCCCTAAATTAGATTTAAGGTCTAGTTATCACCAAGTCAGAATAAAGGATGAAGATATAAGTAAAACGTCTTTTAGAAAATGATACAGACATTATGAGTTTGTCGTAATTTCGTTTGGTCTCGCTAATGCACCAACAACCTTTATGTGTTTGATGAATAGCATTTTCATTCAATATTTGGATAAATTTGTATTGGTATTTATTGATGGTATTTTAGTTTACTCGAAAATGAAAGAAAAACATGAATATTATCTGAAAATAGTATTGCAGACCTTAAGGAAACACAAGTTGTATGCAAAGTTCAAAAAATGAAACTTCTACCAAAGAATAATACAGTACCTAGGACACATGATATCCGAAGAGGGTATTGTAGTTCATTGAGAGAAGATAAAAGCCATTATGTAATGGCATATCCCTAATGATGTAGAAAACATCATATCGTTTATGGGAATTACCGGTTATTACCGCATATTTATCGAAGGATTTTCTAAGATCACATATCTAATTACATCCCTACAGAAAAAGGGAACAAGATTTGTTTGGTCACAAAAGTGTCAGGACGGTTTTAATAAGATAAAGAGACTATTAACTACAACAACTATTTTAAGGGTAGAATATCCTGATAAAGACTTTATAGTTTGTGTGGATGCAATGAAATAATTCTTGGTAGGTGTCCTAACATAATATGGACACGTCATATGTTACGAATCACGTAAACTAAAAGAACATGAATGGAACTACGTTACACAGGATTTGGAGTTAGCAGTCACAGTTCATGCATTGAAGATGTGGTGACATTATTTAATGGGGAGAAAGTTTCTGCTACTAACTGACAATAGCGATGTGAAGTTTTTATTTAGCCAACCAGATCTCAATGCAAGGCAAGCGAGATGGCTAGCCTTCTTGAGTGAATTTGATTTTGAAGTAAGACACATCAAAGGAAAAGAAAACAAAGTTTCAGACACTCTAAGTCGGAGGACTAACGGAATTTTTAAAATAAGCATTAACAAAGCAGAAAATGACATCGAACAAGATTAAAATCTAAAAGCGGTAATGACAAAAATTACATCAAAGTAGCAACATAATTACAAGGAAATGCAAAAACATTGGACAAAACAGACATAAGTTTGGATAAAAATGGATTACTAAGGTTCAAAATAGGCTGTACATACCTAATGTTGTTGATTTAAAGTCAAAAATTCTTGATGAATTGCACAAAAATCCATATTCTGGTCATCCAGGATACCAAAAAATGATAACAGCCTTAAGCAAATTGTTTTATTTGCCTAACATGAAAAGTGAAACAATTGAATACTTATCTAAATGCTTAGATTGTCAACAGGTAAAGGCTGAACATCAACATCCAACCGGTCTACTACAGCCTCTACCTATACCAGAATGGAAGTGGGAGATTATCTCATTGGACTTCATCACATGTTTTCCTATGACTCAAAAGAAAAATGACTCGATTATGGTAGTGATTGATAAACTTAGAAAAAATACACATTTATACCTATGAAATATACTTATAAAGCAATTAATATCACTGAAATATTTATGAAGGAAATATTTAAATTGCATGGAATTCCTAAAATGGAGATTTCAGATAACGTTTTAGAAGGAATTGTTTGCACGATTGGATACTAACCAGAATTTCAACACAAGATACCATCCAAAAATGGATGGGAAAACTGAACGAACAAATCAGATTGTTGAAGACATGTTACCAATGTATGTGAGAATGAAACCAACTAAGTGGGAGTAGTACCTACACTTAGTTGAATTTTCTTACAATAATGGCTATCAGACATCATCTAAGATGAGTCCCTTCGGAGCACTGTACGGAAGGAAATGCGCAACTCCAATTAGTTGGGATAACCTAGTTGATGGAATTATGATGGGACCAGAAATGCTCCAGGAAATGGAGAAAATGGTAAAAGGGGTACAACAGAATTTAAGAGAGGCCCAAGGTAGACAGAAAAGCTACGCAGATTTAAAAAGGAGACACCAGAAATTTGAAATTGGGGACCATGTATATCTAAAAGTCAAAGCAAGGAGAATCTCTCTAAAGTTACGGAATTGGTCAAAATTGGCACCTAAGTTTTTTGGCCCCTTCGATATCTTAGACCGAATTGGACCCGTGGCATATCAACTTGCACTTCCTGCAAATTTAAAAGTTCACAATGTTTTTATGTTTCTTTATTGAAAAAATATATTCATGATCCTACTCACATCATTGATTGGAACATGGTGCAGGTGGAACCAGAAGGTGATTTCCAAGAGGAACCTATATGCATTCCAGACAGGAAAGAAACAGTACTACGGAACAGAGCCATCGCCCAGGTAAAAGTACAATAGAAGCACTTTAGTCCCAAGGAGGCCACTTGGGAATTGGAGGAAGATTTGCAGAAATATTATCCAACCCTATTCCGAGAGAGGAATGAACATTGAGGACAGTGTTTTACTTAAGGGGGAGAGTATGTAATATCCCCCAAAATATTATATTATTAAAGTCTAAGTCTACTTGGGAATAAATTTTTGTTTTTGGAAAATTCGGATTTGGAAATTATTTGTCATTTATGGCAAATCCGAATTTGGAATTTTGTTATTGTCATTAATTATTTATGACTGTTGGGAAAAGATTTGACTTGCCCAAATAACTTATTTGATTGTGACACATGTAAAATACAAACCTTTTTATAAATTAAATGCTGGAAGAAAAATGGAACAACTAGGTTAAAAATAGTTGACCATGACTCCATGAGTGGGGAATAGATTTGTGTTGCCTCAAGGTTAATTTTTACAAGTGGAAAATGTGGGATTTGACCACTAGTAGCCCCTAAAAATCATGGATTTGTAAGGATGCAAATTTCCCAAGGAAGGAAGGAAATACCTAGGCACAAGATGCATATAAATACAACATATGGAGGAGGCAGGACATTGCTTAGTATGTTAGAGAAAGGAAATTACTTGTTGTTATGAACATTGTTAGTGTGAGGCAAGGGAATTTTTGATCTGTGGAAGGTGACTGTAGCAAAGGAGGATCATCTCATTTTTCCCTTATGGACTCATGGTCAGGCTAGGGGGTGAACAACGCAAGTAAACTTGGTTGTTATGTTTTATGATTGGGTGGAACGTGGTTGTTCCATTTGTTTCCCAGCATCAGATTTTGAGATATGTACATTTACTTGCATTCTTGTTAATATTTTTTTTATTATTATTTGTCAGGAATGAGATGGTTTATGTGATGATTGTATATATATGTGTGTATGTGTGTGCGTGTGTGTGTGTGTGCTCACTTGACATAAATAGTAGAGCTATTGTATGCTCTATTTAATCATGAAATAGGGTTATACATATATAGATAGCTGTATATACATATATTTGTAATCATACATAAAGAAATGAAAGAATTGTTGTATGTTCCTAATAATCATTAAGTAGGGTTATGCATATATATAAATGGATGTGTATACTTATATATGTGTGTGTGTGTGTGTGTGTGTGTGTGTGTGTGTGTGTGTGTGTTCATGCATTAAGGAAAAGTAGAACTACTACTATGTTCATATTAACCATTGAAACATAGATACATTGAATTGTTATTTCAAATCTGTACGAGTACCATAAAAAATAGATGGAATGAATAATAGTTCTCATATATGTTTACATATTCTTTATGTTTATAACCACAAAAAACAGTGATTCAATAATCTACAAATGCATGGTATAGTAGCCCTTACATTCAATCAATCTTGTTCAAAATGGTTTTAAATAACCTGTGTATTCAAGTGAAAATAATTGCAAACAATCTTGTGTGTCTATTTGAGCTAATTCAAATTATTACAGTGACCATAGGCCAAGACTCCATTACCACTTGTAGACAGAATCTAGGAAGATTTGCATAGGTTTGTACGCCTAGATCAGAACTCGAATACCTTTTCGAGCGAGAGGGCTTCCTTGATCTGCTTCCCTCGATTGTATAAACCTGCAAAGAATTAAGGATGAGGGTTTAGTAAACTGAACTAGTAATTTTAAATGGAAATTAAATATAACAAATGAGATGAAACAATACTTATCTTGATTTTCGATGAAGAACTAGACTGCCACTTGTGCTTGTGAGACAATCTATCCACGACCCAAAGGGGGAGGAGTGGACCCAAAATTAGTTGATGGGTACCCTCGCAAAACAAAACAAGGCACCCTCATTAATTTAATGTAACGGTAATAATGATTTTGTATATACAAAGCATAAGTTATAATTTACACAGTGTTAAAATAAACACACAGAGCATAGTTGTGAAACCACACAGAGGGTAAACAAGGCCTTTGCATACATAGAGAATTGAGTTATGAGTTACCGAAGGATTGATATTTATACTTGCAGTGTAATCACATATTTCCACAGAGGAAAATAAATTGCAGTTCAAAGGATTTAGACTGACTACGAATAATGTTCTACCATACTGCGATGTATAAACTGGAGGTAAATTACGAATATATATATATATATATATATGTAACACAGAGGCAAATTTACGAATAAAGGTTTACAATTGATGTATATACATGAAATTATGCTATATAAAATGCAAGTGAAATTGGAAAACAAAGGGTCGATGTTACAGTATATATATATATATATATATCTTTGCTTATGAAACATAGGGTAAAGAAATCGTCCGATACATATTCATTATACAAACACCAACTATAAATTACAAGCAGAGGGTTAGTTGTTGCCCTATATATATTATTGTATGGTGCTCATAATCTAACTCACAAACATTAGATTCATTGTTGCCTCGCACACAAAGTGCGAGCTACGAAATTCCCGCAGAAGGGTTGTTGCCACACTTTTATGAAAATATATTCAAAAATTTACACAGAGTGGTAAATGAAAATACACAGACTGCATCTATGAGTCCCATGGATGGTTTATCCTATGAATATATATTCGCACAGAGCTAAATTATGAATTCCACGGTTTGATAACATAAACACACAGAGTGTGACTCTAGTAAGAATTAGAAACTATACATATGCTTACACAGAGTATCCATATAACTACCCAGAACATATTACAATCTGCATAGGGTTAACATCTTTCAGGGTGTTTAAATTACTGGATTTTCCCATGGAAACAAATGAATAGATATGGATAAATGGTAGGGTTAGCAATGCTATAACATTGGATATAGGAAAACGTGAAAGGAATATCGATAGATACCTATCGAAACGTCTTCGACCACTAAAGAACCATAAGCAATGATAGACTGAAAGAACATCTGTCATCCCAGGAATACTACAACCCCAATCCTGAGAGATTTAAACCTAGAGGAGCCCAGGAGGAACACCTACGAAGGAGAGATACCAATACATTGCTAACCCTCAACAGTTCCCAAACAAAATTTAACCTGGAATTATAGAATACTGAAGAAAATAATTTCTCTGTTACCTTGCACAGAGAGGAAACCAACTGGTGTTCACCTTCCATATTGTTTACCAAGACCGAGTCTGTTTCCAAGTTCGTCGGCCACTAAGAGAAGAACGTTACAATGCCAAAGTCGAGACGCATACAATGCAAGAGTAGGTTTTTTGTGAATCACATATCCAAATGGGGGAAAATATTGACGATGGTGACCTCAAAACACTTGCACATGAGGAGTAATGGCTAACAGGAACGCACAGTACCACTACCATGTGAAGAACTCGAAGATGGAAAGCCCACATTGGGCATGTCCACCTAATTTTCCAACTCAAGAAGTACAATACATATTTTTATTTTATGAATATAACTAGTGATAAATGCCTGCAGACTGATATGACATCCGCCATTAACATGGTTTCTAGAGCTTATTCAATGCTCGATCATGCCACTAGTTGGGTAGGGTTTAACACTGTTAGGTATAGGTTTTGTTTGTGGCTATTGGGCCACTAAATTATCATTATTTATACCATTTCTTGACACATATTTCATCCATTCTTTATCACATCATTTATCATAATTTATCATGTAATTCCATTTTATAATTATTTATGCTCTTGTGGATAAATAATATTTGTTCTCCTTTATTTTTAATAAATTGAAGATTATTATGCATGATTTTGCTGATAATGGTTCATTAATGATTTTTTTATAAAATCAATCATAATTTTAGCCTCCAAGATCTCTTCCAGAGTGAAAAAATGATTTTCAGTTTATAATCAAATATTCCAACTCAGAAATCTATTGGAATAAGAAGTGACAGTTTTGCATTGGATGTTTCGGGCAACTAAAGAAGAATCTTGGAAATCGGAGACATGAGTTTTGTGTAGAACAAACCAATTCAGCTTCCCAATGAGCAATTTTCCAAAATTCGATCTGAATTGAGAGAAACAGAAGTTTCTTTGAAGACGATTTTCTTAGATTTGTTGTTGTGGCCATTTTCTAAATTTTTCCAATTGCAATGCTAGACTCAACTTGTTTTCAGGGGATTGATGATGGAGATATCTTCCAAATTTGATGTTTTTTGTTTAGATTATGTAATAAATCCAAAATTGTAATAGGAAATCATTTTGTAATCCATTTAGTTTTAATTTCCCCTTCCCCTCTGTGTATTTAAATGAAAACAAATTAGAGGGAGGGGGGGCGGGGGATTATGGAATTGATGGAAAACTATTGAATTTGAGGCAAAGCTAAGAACTTTATTCAGGTGTAATTATTTCTGAAATATATTTTAATGAAGGAATATGTCCATTGAGTTTTCCATCTATTATTTGTAATTTTATTTGAATTATTTTCAAGGAAGAACTGACTCTTTGGAAGGTGGGCCCACTGCCCTGGATGAGGTGATGCCCTGAACACCGAAACTAGTTTAGTTGTGTGCTTGTTATTTGAATTTCAATTTATGTTCCTTAAATAAAAATTATTTTTCTTCGAGTAATTTGTTGGCTACTGTATTTTCCAGGTTTGATATTTCCTGCAATTTCTAGATTTCATTTAATTTGTTTCTCTAGATTAACATTTGAATTTTGTTGGGTGCAATAAGTTAAATTTCCAATTCAGCAAGGCGTTGTTTACTTTAGTGTTGATTCAAGTTGTGTTATTAGCATAAGTATTTTTTC
>ML779409.1:310828-322461 GCA_009831015.1 Picea engelmannii
AATAAGTTAAATTTCCAATTCAGCAAGGCGTTGTTTACTTTAGTGTTGATTCAATTTGTGTGATTAGCATAAGTCTTCTTTCTTGTCACTTGATTTCTGCTTCTTAAATTTAGTATTGATATTTAAGTCTTGCATTTTATTTCTTGTTGAATGAGCTTGATAGTGTAGAACATAATCATGTAGAACCAGTATTAGTTGTGGATAGTTTATTGCATATATTTTGCATACTGCCTTAAAAAAGAAAAATACGTTACTCGTACAGGTGATTAATTGTTTCTTTATTATAAAATTAATTGTCCCAATAGTGGCGTAAGTGAATAACCATAGGTGTTAGGGTGTATGATCTGGCAATATATTCGTTGGAATGACAACCTTATAAATAACCCTTGTAACGATATTACATGTTCTCATAGCAACTATTCAATGCACTATGACATGAATTACATTGTGGTGGATTGTCATGTTATAACAAAACAATTTTTTTAGGAATAGTGCTAATGTTATAATAGTTCACATGGCATACAATATATGTATAATGGGAATGATATATATAATGGGTAAGATTTATGTCATATGTTAAATCGTATATATATATAAGAACTCCATATGTTTCAATTACATATTGGTAAGTGTTAAGATTTCCATATAATGGTTACATATTAGTATGTGTTAAGATTTATATAAGTTGGATCTTTGGTAAACAACATATATAAATTTATAATGATAGGAATAGTATCAATGTTATGTTATACATTGATACTATTCCTCGGATGTGACCTTGGGCGATCACCTCTCACAAACACAAAATTGTGAGCATGGCCAAAGGCAGTTTAAAACCAAACTACTTTTCTTGCCACAATCCTCCTCGAGCCTCCACCTTTCATTTCTCCAAAACCAGGGTTTGGATTGCAGCTTGCCCTCAACTTTTTAAAGTTCACGCACCTCTGATCCCCACAATGCTACAATATCGTTGATCTTCTGATATTGACGGTATTGTTGGAACTGACGATTCAAATCTTCCCTTTTCAAATCCACAGACCAGATCTTTCCCTCCTAAATCAACGGATGCGATCTCCTTCGTGATTCCGGACTTCAGGATTTTCAATTCTGCAGCCCTTCTTTCCTTTGTACATCAATATTCCGAAGTTGGCGATCTATGGACACCCATCCTCCTAAATCAACGAACCTGCTTCTACTTAGGGTGTTTGACCTTTCAAATAGATCAACGGTCTGGTGATCCTCTTCTCAATCAACGGTCAAGATATCCTTCGAGTCTCCGAACTTCTGAGATCTCAAATCTCAAACTTCACCCTTTTTCCCGATGGCTTTTATACGAAGGTTATGATCCACCGATGCGTGTGCACTAGATCTGACAATCAAGGATTACTTGGGGTCTTTATCTAGAGTCCATAGACTCACGCCATGTGTTCTCCAGATATGATGGTTCGGATCTACTTCGGACGATTTGACAGTCGACGTTTACTTCGGTTGTTTGCCCATATCCATAGATTCACACCACCTGTCCTCTGGATCTGACGGTCTAGATCTATTTCGGCCCTTCGGGGCTTCGGCTTTTCGGCGTTTTGGGCTTCAGGAGTTTCAACTCTCGAGGTGATTTCTTCGAAGTCTATGATCTGCCGCCACGTGTCCCTCTGGACTTGACGGCTATGAATTACTTTGGGGCTTTACCCAAAGCTCACAGATCTACACCACGTCTCTACTGAACTCCGACGGCCCAGATCCACTTTGGGTGATCCGACGCTTGAGATTTACTTCGGGCGATCTGATGATTCAGATTCACTCCGACTGATCGGGCGGGTGAGATTTACTTTGGACTTCCATCTATCCGGGCTTCGAAAATTTCAAGTCTCAAACATGCCTCCTCTTGAACAGATTCCTCCGAATTCCACGATTTGTTGCCATGTGTACCTCTGGATCGGGCGGTCTAGATTCACTTTGGGTCTTCGGGGTTCGTGAATTTCAACTTTTAACTGAAAACCCTCGAACAGATTCCTCTTAAGTCCACGATCTGTCGCCATGTGTCCCTCTTGACGATGGATAGTCCCAACTACTTTGGGACTTCAGATTTTTGGAATTCCTCTTTTCCTACGTGTGCAAGGTACTAAGGTTCATGCACCTTGTTTAGATCAGACGGTTGTCGAGCCTCTGTAATGTGATACAACGACCATTGTCACTCCTCCTCCTAGGCTTCTGACTTACTTCGACTTAGAAGGTTTTCTAAGTGCTCAAATGATTCGACCTTTGCTCCTCACATGGGCCCTTCTCCTGGATTTCGTCTGGGATCCTCAAAGCCCTATCTCTTCTGATCTTGATCTCTTTGAAGGTTTTCTCCATCCCATGCGCTCCTTGCATTTCAGGGATCACTTCAAACTCAGATCAAAGGTCAACGATGATCGAAGGTCAATAGCGATCGACGGTTCACAGGAATTTCGGGGTCCCAACATGTAGGTTCTTTACCAGGGAGTTTGACCTCTGCAATCTGGAAAGTGCTTGCTCGATTCTAGTCTAACTAGGATCATTAATCCTCCATCCCGTCCAGATCAACAACAAGGTTGAATTGTGGGCCACAAACTAGCGCTCCCGCTATTTTCATCTTCTCGCTCCGCACTGATTCCCCACCTTCGATCTTCGTTCATAGATCGACGATGCATATCAATTGCGGGGTTTAACTTGACCATCGTACAACTTGACATCTCGGAGCCTCGAGCTCCAAAGTTTCTAGAACTAGGTCATGTGGATCTTCATAAAACTTTGGGGCTATGATCCCCTCTCTTGGTATGGTTTTTGGTTAAGGAAACAAGCGCAAGTTCAGAGTCTCCTTGTGACATCCCCAAAAATAAAGTATTTTTGAAATTTAAATTTTTTAGAAAATTATTCCATTTTTAGTAAATTTGAATTTGGAATTTTTTTTCCATTTATGGCAATTCTGAATTTCGAATTTGATAAATTGTAATTATTGATTTATGACTATTGGGCAAAGACCTAATTTGACCCAACTAACTACTTGACTATGACACTTGTATGATACAGAATATTCTATAATTAATTGCAGGAGGACAAATGGAACAGCCATGTTGAAATCAACTCACCATGACTCCATGAGTGGGGAACATGTTGGAACTACCTAAGGGTTGATTGTTACAAGTGGCAAATCAGGAATTTGGCCATTGGCAGCCCCTGAAAATCAAGGATTTGGAAAGCTGCGAAAATTCCCAAGAGAGGGAAAATACCTAGGCAAGAATAATCTTGGATATATCGCATATGTGAGGAGGCAGGACGTTGTCGAGTATGCGGGAAAAGAACTACAGAGGGCTTGTTGTTATGAGCACTAATTACTGAGTGTGAGGCAAGACTACCGACTGAGGAACACATTGCTAAAGAGGAATTCCAAGTTTTCCCTCATGGGTTCATGGTCAGGCGAGGGGGTGAATGGGGCAAGTAGTTTGGCTTCTCTGTTATACGGTTGGGAGGAATGTGGTTGTTCCCTTTGTCTTCCCGCGAACTGTTTCAGATATGTAATCTTTCCCTTCTTTGTTTGAATGATTATATCTAATTGTTGCAATGCATATGTTTGAATGATTATATCTAATTGTGGTAATTCATTTGTTTGAATGATCATACCTATTTGATGTAATGCATCCGTTTGAATGATTATATCTATCTACTGAAATGTATCTATTGTGGAAAGTAAAATATTATTCAGGGATGAAATCTATCTATTGGTGCGAAATTTGTGACATATGATAGATTCTAGAGTTGATCCTCCTAAATTAAAATGCTAGACATAAGTACCTAATTATATATATCTAAACTTGGGAAAGAACAGGTTTATCTACAGTGGTACGCTCTTTTTCTATTATTAAATTCCAGGCGGAACTATCTATGTACAATTGGATTTGAACAAGCACACACACACACACACACACACACACACACATATATATATATATAAGATTAAGTGTAATTCTGTAATGAAGATTTAGAAAGTCATTATAGATCCTACGGAATCATAGGTATATACTGATATAATAAAATGGGTTATATATATATATAAACATAGTTATTGGTAGTTGGAACTTTACATAGAAAACATTGATTAAAGGAAAAATTGCGAGACTATAACAGAAATTTCTCTTACACAGAGATCTGTTGTCATATTATACAAACAACAACTTATGTCAACATGGAATCAACTACTTCCGAGTAAAGAAAACACCAAATCGGAGGCTCGGAAACCCCTCCTAAGTCTCGTCACAGTACCAAACAAAATTGAATAGATTAAATGCGTACAGACTTATAGATTAAGGTTTTTGGAACCTGTTAGGTGAAACTAGATTCTAAATCTTTTACACATGCTATTTCGTAGAGCGATAGTAAGGGAACAACTACTGTGATCAAGGAGTTACGAAATTAAGATGAAATTCATGGAACAATTTGAACATTCTTGTGCCTTTTCTTTTGACACAAAGTACTACCATGGATTACAGAGTAAGACATTATACCATCAGAGAATGGCCATTTGTATATGATTACATTGTATAAAGAAAAATTAATTCATACATTTTTGACAGAATTGTAAAACTCTAAGAACCAACTCTGTCTACTTACCTAGTGCGCAGATCTAGTCAATACCGATTGTGATCAGAAAACAAGACAATTCGCATGCACGAGATTAATGTAAATTATGAATAACCTTGAATACAGCTCGGAAACAAATAAGAAGCCTGTCGTAATGTTACAAATGAGGTTGAAATATTATAACTGTAGATGCAGAGAATTTTACAAACCCAATATTTTTATCTCTGAGGTTATACATTGATAAATACCTAAAGAAAAACAATAGGAATGAAAAGGGAAAGTAACATAATTCTCGTGATATCATTAAGACCCAGAATGTCAAGAGAAAACTTTGTAATCATTTTCCATTCCATTAGTTTCGAGTCAAGATATAGAAAATAAATCCGACTGGACCTTTTCGGCCAATCTTATAATATTAAAAGTCGACCCTCGTATGGGTCGTGAAAATAAATAACATAAGTAACACCAGTATGAAAACGAACAATATCTACCACAGAAAGTTACCCCCTTTATGTCTTGAGCCACCTAAGCTGCTTGAGAAAGACATAACGAAACCCGAATACCTTTTAGGTGAATGCCAATGGTTGTCCTCCATGTACTCGCGTAGCCGAAAACCCTGCACACATTATGATAAAATCATTACAATTCACCCAACGAAAAATTAAAATATTTAATAAAATAGGAAAGTGTAACCGAAGTAATACTTAACTCCAGATGGAGGGGATCCGACACCTTCTCTGTGACAACCACCGCATATTGTCCAGACCGAAAGGGGAAGAGGAGCCCGAACCTCTCTGATGGGTACCCTCGCAAAACAAAGGGACCCATCATTAGTAACAAGAATCTGCGATCAATCAATGAAAACAATATGGAAAACAAATACACGAATACCAGTTACATATATAAGTCGCTTGATAAGCATAAGCCGGATATTTAAATCAAATTATATAAAGGGGATATATACAGAACCAACAATCTTTTTAGCACCCTTTGAATAAGTTAAAGAATGTGGGGGTTTGGCATGATGCTCAAAGTCTCCAGACACGCACATTTCCGCAACATGTCCAAATTATGAGTAAGTAGGTCAAAGAGAAGAACCCGACCTTCCTTGGTTACATTTAGGGTCTAAGCCTTGCGTAAGCGTTAGTCTGACTACTAAATTTTTTTAAGAGACTCTCTCAATCGAAAAGATTACAGTCTTATGAATTTATCGAGAAGTATTGGGAGAATAGTGATAGATGAATTAAAACCCTTTTCCTTTTCCTGACCCGAATAGAAATAACTTTTCAGAGTGATTCCAATATCATGAAAAAGAGGTATAGCATACTAGCATGTATAAGACCCTAACCAAATAAGCTTACGACTATTTTTCCGACGCAGCACAACAAGAAATAGTAACAAAAAGAACAACGAATGCAGGAGGAGAGAAAGAATGGCCTACGGGCAAGACACTACTTACAGGAAATGCGTTGGAATAGAATACCATAACCAGACGAAAAAGAACCTACAATAAAATTATGCAATTAGATAGCTACTTACCAAAAGCAGGAGTAATCTGGGAGGTGTTCCAAGTCACCATACCTCCACACAGAGTAAGGTCACGAAATAGAGGAAAATGCAGAACTCGACTCCGAATAGGTTTACAAAAAAACGACATTGAACCTCGGTTGTACTAAAAGGAACTAAAAGGAAAGTAGTTGACTTTATTTCTAATTTCAAGTTCATCTTAGATGGTCAAAACATAAGAACAAATCTGAACATCCTACCACTAGGATCTTATGATATGATTATTGGAATGGATTGGTTGGAAAAGCACAAAGCAGTACTAGATTGTTATACAAAGACACTTAACTTTAAATACGATTATGACACTACTAGAAAAACCCAAGGTATACCAAAACATGTATCAGCGATGCAATTCAAGAAATGTATGAGAAAGGGATGTCAAGTTTATGCCATCCAAGTAACGAATCTGTTAGAAAAATAAAATAAGCCAAAGTTAGAAGACTTTGTTGTCCTACGTGGATTCAGAGACATGTTTGTGGATGATATACCGAAATTACCTCCTAGAAGGGAAATATACTTCTCCATAGACCTACTACCTGGTTCAGCCCCTATCTCAAAAGCACCTTACTGAATGAGTTTACCAGAATTGACAGAATTAAAAATACAATTACAAGAACTATTAGACAAAGAGTATATTAGACCGAGTGTTTCACCATGGGGGGCACCAGTCCTCTTTGTGAAAAAGAAAGACAGTACTCTAAGACTTTGTATTGATTATCGATAATTGCATAAAACTACTATTAAGAACAAGTACCCCTTACCTAGGATAAATGACATGTTTGATCAAGTAGGTGGGGCCAAGATCTTTTCCAAATTGGATTTACGATCTGGTTATCATCAAGTTAGGATAAGGGATGAAGATATAAGCAAAACAACTTTTTGAACAAGATATGGGCACTACGAATTCGTAGTCATACCTTTCGGACTCACTAACACACCAACCACGTTTATGTGTCTGATGAACAATATTTTCAGTCAGTACTTAGACAAGTTCATAGTAGTATTTATCGACGATATTCTGGAATATTCTAAAACAGAGGAAGAACATGGAGAAAACTTAAGAATAGGTCTGCAAACATTGAGGAAACACAAACTGTATGCCAAATTTGATAAGTGTGACTTTTATCAAAAGGAACTACAATATCTAGGACATGTAATTTCAGCATAAGGCATTGTCGTAGACCCTGAGAAAACAAAATCCATCATGGAATACCAGAAAATGATAACAGTGTTTTATTGAAGGGGGAAAGGATTTGACATCCCCCAAAATAAAGTATTTTTGAAATTTAAATTGTTAGAAAATTATTTTGTTTTTAGTAAATTCGAATTTGGAAATTTTTTTCCATTTATAGCAATTCTGAATTTTGAATTTGATAAATTGTAATTATTGATTTATGACTGTTGGGCAGAGACCTGATTTGACCCAACTAACTACTTGACTGTGACACTTGTATGATACAAAATATTCTATAATTAATTGCAGGAGGACAAATGGAACAACCATGTTGAAATCAACCGACCATGACTCCATGAGTGGGGAACATGTTGGAACTACCTCACGGCTGATTGTTACAAGTGGCAAACCAGGAATTTGGCCATTGGAAGCCCCTGAAAATCAAGGATTTGGAAAGATGCAAAAATTCGCAAGGGAGGGAAAATACCTAGGAAATATTAATCTTGGATATATAGCATGTGTGAGGAGGCAGGACACTGTGGAGTATGCGGGGAAAGAACTACAGAGGGCTTGCTGTTATGAGCACTAATCACTGAGTGTGAGGCAAGACTACCGACTGAGGAAGACATTACTGAAGAGGAATTCCAAGTTTTCCCTCATGGGTTCATGGTCAGGCTAGGGGGTGAATTGGGCAAGTAGTTTGGCTGCTCTGTTCTACGTTTGGAAGAAACATGGTTGTTCCCTTTGTCTTCCCACGAACTGTTTCAGATATGTAATCTTTACCTTCTTTGTTTAAATGATTATATCTAATTGTTGCAATGCATATGTTTGAATGATTATATCTAATTGTGGTAATTCATTTGTTTGAATGATCATTACCTATTTGATGTAATGCATCCATTTGAATGATTATATCTATCTGCTGAAATGTATCTGTTGTGGAAAGTAAAATATTTTTCAGGGATGAAATTTGTCTGTTGGTGTGAAATTTATGACAGATGATAGATTCTAGAGTTGATCCTCCTAAATTAAAATGCTATACAAAAGTACCTAATTATATATATCTGAAATTGGAAAAGAACAAGTTTATCATTAGAGAATGGCCATTTGTATATGATTACATTGTATAAAGAAAAATTAATTCAGACATTTTTGACAGAACCGTAAAACTCTAAGACCCAACTCTGTCTACTTACCTAGTGCGCAAATCTAGTCAATACCGATTGTGATAAGAAAACAAGACAATTCACATGCACAGGATTAATGTAAATTATGAATAATCTTGAATACAACTCGGAAAGAAATAAGGAGCTTGTCTCAATGTTACAACTCAGGTTGAAATATTATAACTGTAGATGCAGATATTTTTACACACCCAGTATTTTTATCTCCGAGGTTATACGCTGATAAAAACCTAAAGAAAAACAATAGGAATGAAAAGGGCAAGTAACATAATTCTCACGATATCATTCAGACCCAGAATGTCAAAAGAAAACTTCGTAATCATTTTCCATTCCATTAGTGTCAAGTCAAGATATAGAAAAGAAATCCGACTCGACCTTTTCGGCCAATCTAATAATATTAAAAGTCGACCCTCGTATGGGCCGTGAAAATAAATAACAGAAGTAACACCAGTATGAAAACAAACAATCTCTACCATAGAGAGTTACCCCCTTTATGTCTTGAGCCACCTAAGCTACTTGAGAAAGACATAACAGAACCCAAATACCTTTTAGGCGGATGACAGTGGTTGTCCTCCATGTACTCGCGTAGCCGAAAACCCTGTACACATTATGATAAAATCCTTAAAATTCGCCCAACGGAAAATGAAAAGATTTAATAAAATAGGAATGAGTAACCAAAGTAATACTTAACTCTATATGGAGGGGATCCGACACCTTCTTTGTGGCGACCACCGCATACCGTCCAGACCAAAAGGGGAAGAGGAGCCCAAACCTCTCTGATGGGTACCCTCTCAAAACAAAGGGGCCCATGATTAGTAACAAGATTCAACAATCAATCAATGAAAACATTATGGAAAACAAATACACGAATACCGGTTACATATATAAGTCGCTTGATAAGCATAAGTCGAATATTTAAATCAAATTATATAAAGGGGAAATATGTAGAACCAACAATCTTTTTAGCACCCTTTGAATAAGTTAAAGAATGTGCGGGATTAGCATGATGCTCAAACTCTCCAGACGTGCACGCTTCTGCAGTGCATCCAAATTATGAGTAAGTAGGTACAAAGAGAAGAACCCGACCTTCCTTGGTTACATTTAGGGTCTAAGCCTTGCATAAGGGTTAGTCTGACTACTAACTTTTTCTGAGAGACTCTCTCAAACAAAAATATTATAGTCTTATGAATTTATCGAGAAGTATTGGGAGAACAGTGATAGACGAATTAAAACCCTTTTCCTTTTCCCGACCCAAATAGAAATAACTTGTCAGAGCGATTCTAGTATCATGAAAAAGAGGTATAGCATACAAGCATGTATAAGACCCTAACCAAATAAGCTTACGACTACTTTTCCGACGCAGCACAACAAGAAATAGTAACAAAAAGAACGACGAATGCAGGAGGAGAGAAAGAATGGCCTACGGGCAAGACACTACTTATAGGAAATGCGTTGGAAGAGAATACCATAACCAGACGAAAAAGAACCTACAGTAAAATTATACAATCGGATAGCTACTTACCGAAAGCAGGAGTAATCCAGGAGGTGTTCCAAGTCACCATACCTCCACACAGAGTAAGGTCATGAAATAGAGGAAAACACAGAACTCAACTTAGAATAGGTTTACACAAAAACAATATTGAACCTCGGTTGTACCCTAAGACACACATATTGAATGTGGTGAGTATAACGAGAAATTGCGACATGTGACAGCAGTGATTTGGCGTGCTTGGGTTAGGTGAGGGTACATGGTGACTCTCATTTCTCATCCACCCCCATTTAATGGCGGGTCAAAACATTAACTCTGACTGTCAACACATCCAGTCACATTTAATATATTTATGAGGACAAGTATGGATCTTCTCAAAACCCCATTACTACTAGTCCAGTTAGTGTCGGTGGTTGGACTTATTTAAGTCCAGTAAGGATTAATCCACTGCCAGCTTGGGGTTCACTTCCAACTAGTAAGTTTATTGGGTTACGAAGGCTCTTAGTCGACTGAAGATTTTTCCTCCAAGTCTTTGATCTCCTATATAAAATCCAAACCAATAAATCCAACAATGAAGAAAATATTTCGTTTTCCCTTTCTATGTTTTGTGAAGTCCCTCAGGGTCTTGAAGTTCAGGCATGTGTGTGCATATGGAAGTGGATGTTAAAAAGGAGGCTGGAATCTTAAGTCCTAGGCCTATGTCTATTTTCATATTATTACAAAGTATAAACATTTAACCACTTACAAAGGCAAGTATGACTTAAATAAAAGTTGAAGAGTAAACACTAGATTAATGGATTTGTAATAATTAGGAAAGAGAAATTTGAATATACGGGGTATCACAGTTTTAAATATCAAGGTTGTTCCTCTTATTGTAAATCTATCATACAGACTTAGAACTTAATGCTCTTAGAATAAAAAAAAAATTATGACGAAATTGAGGTATATTACACTCCTAGATTACTGGTCTGAAGGGAACACCTTCCCGACTCACAGATCTTTAATCTTTGAATCAAGGCAGGGTAACTTGTGAGGTTACCTAATCGGTAGATATGCCCAGAGGCTTGCTCCGACTTCGGAACGACGATGTAAATTCCTGGGGAAAGTGCCTTCGAGTGATTAAACTGGGGCGTATGGAAATTCAAGAAGAATTATAGGTTCTCAAGGAAACGAATCCATACTCATAACTTAATCATTTAACAAAGAGAAATAAACCTTTATAGACATGTAAATACTCACATGCATCCATTATTTACAATTCAAAACATAAGGCATGAAAACACTTATTAGAACCATAGAGTGTGATGCTAGTGCTGAAATGGGTGCTTGTTTCCACCCAACCATAGGCCCAGTCACTCCCAATGGATTTATCATTGGTCACCCCCGAGCTTAAGCCACGATGTTGTGAGATTCAATCTCTTACTTCCATCTCAACGGAAGTTAGGGACAAACGTTACTCTCCCTCTCCCAATACAGAAAATAGATAAGGACAAAGGTTACTCTCCTTCTCCTGGTTCAATCTCTATTTTCTATGATCAGAACTCGTTGTTCCTCTTTCAGTCCTTCCTCGGATGCAAGAGTTTCCTCTCGCGTCTCTGCATTTTTCTTTGGAGCTCTCCCC